>JAIPRM010000273.1:28752-60183 GCA_025469315.1 Stegophylla sp. TES_Ste_2020 | reverse complement strand
TAATAAAGTATAGTTATTAGTAATGTAATAAAATAATATTTATCCTTTTAAAATCATATTCATCATGAATTCATGACGTATTTAAAATCTACATTTGACATATATTTCACATAAATACATAAATATAATATAAAACAAACAAAAACAAATATAATTATTATCATAAATCATAATATAACTTTTATCATATAGTGAAACAGTTTACATACGAAGGGAATAAAAAAAAGTTTTGCTTTATATTTTTCATAATCCGAAGTTGGCAACAGATTCCTCATGACAATTTTTTCGTCCTATGCTCTTATCATTTTCGGTCAAGTGCCCCCAACCCAAGGGGTAAGAACTCGTGGACACTCTCCTCATAAACTCTATGACAATACCACCTAAATATATCACCGTATTCTTGGTATTTTATGTGAATACTATTCTAGTTTTATCCGAAGTTTATCTAATTATTTGATCAGTTATTTAAAAAATACAATAAATTCACACTAATAAATATTTATTAAAATTTAACGGTATCGATAATTATACCCCCTAGATTTTTTCCTGCATACCCCAATGGTACAAATAATAAAGTATTTAAGGCCCTTTTTTAAATGTTAATTTTGATGATTTTAAGTGTTACAAGTCCCGATCCCTGATATATTATAACCATTATATGTGACACCAACTACAAAAACAATTCATCAATGAAAGCAAATTGCCTTACCAACATCTTCTCTTAGTTTATTTTCACGTTGCTCTTTTCTTAATTCTATGGCATGTTCTGCAATTTCACCACTAGCTAAATTTGACGTCATAACAAATATGGCATTTTTACACTCAATTGTTTTTCCTTTACCATCAGTTAGACGACCCTACATAAAACAAAGAAATACGATGAATCCTTAAATAGAAAATAATGTTTACTGGATTTAAAATTAAAAAACCAAATAAACTTTGCAACATGAATATACTTTGGTCCTTGGATATAGGATACTTATGATGGATGTGGAAAAGTAACAATAAATAATTTCTTCAATAAAACTATAATGAGCAGAGTTTTAATGTAATATACAGAACAGTTAATTTTTATTTGTTCGTTATACTTTGGGAATGTTTAACAATATAATAACAGAAAAATTAATCCAAGAAGGAATTTATCATTAACGTAATGGTAAGGCATTAGCCCTACTATGCAACGGTCCCGGGTTCAAATCTAACCCGGTAATCAGAATATTTTGCACTTTTTTTAACCGTCACTGACTAGATGTTCCACAGTTAACATTAATAAAACTATGTTTCAGAGCATAAATGTTTTATTATTGTGTATTAGTTGAAGCTCCGTTCAGAATTGTTTTATTGAAGAAATGATTTATCGTTTCTATAAAATTCAATACACCCGTCAAGAGTATCCCCCTAAAGTACAAAGAACATCCCGATAAGCGAAGTACACACTTTTTTTTTTTTTTGTGTCATCAAAATTTTAAGTATAATAAAATAAAATGAAATATTGAACATTATTAAATAAACAAATTAATGCATATTAAATAAAATTCTAAATTTTAAGTATTGTACCTAATCATATGTATAATTATATGCAAATATTAATCTGTGATGTGATAATTTACGCATTATATATGTTTGGGATAAAATAAAATACAAATAATAATATAATTTTTTTCTTTTGGTGGCCCCCGGTATGTTTATAAACGTGTACAAATTAATACCCAAATAAAATGGAATCTGATTGATCAGAAGAAGGAGAGAAATTAATACCAAAATTAGAAACATCAGGATAAGCAGATAATAAGTTAAAGTTACCAGAAAAAATAAATTTGTAATCCAGATGTTTAAAATGAACATATTCATTATTCAACCTAATCTTAACATAAGCCAGCCACCAGACATTAATCGTAAATATATATACATTGTGAATATTAAATAAATACATTTAAATTAAATATACATTCCTCGTCAAAAAAATTTCTGACATTATACCAGTTGTAGGTATTGTCTATATAAACGACAGCTATTCATACAAATTTAAAAGAAAGTAAGTATTAATGATAATAACAAATTTTATAAAAGCAAAAACATAATTTTGTTTAGCTTATAATAATCTTAGACCAGTGGTGGCGAACCTATGGCATGCGTGCCAAAGTTGGCACTTAAGATTAATTTTTGTGGCACACGGGAAAATTTTTAATAAACTATTTTTTTTTTTTCTGAGTAGAGCATAAAAGTTTATGATTTTATAATAAAGTTTATTTTTTTCCTCTTTTGAGAACACTTTTTTGTACAAATATACTTGTCCAAATGTTTCAACCAACAAATTTTTTAAACAGATTTCAGTTCTAGATAGAAATTTAAAGATGCCGTTTTTTTGAAATTCGCGTTTTTTAAAATGGTCAACACAGCATAAAATATTATTTCATGTCATTTTATTTCAGTTTGATTGTTTACTTGGTTACTATAGAAAATTTGATAGCAATTAACTAATTTCTTGAATATTATAAAAACCGTGGCAACACAATATTCAATAAATGTTTATTTTTTAATTATATTTATTTTTAACTTTGGTAACCACCGTAACATTATCTCTACTCAGAATCATTTTATTAAAAAATTGTTTTATTGTGTCTTTAAAATTCTATATAATCACTAAGAAATCCCACCTAAGGAGTGATGAATACCCATGGAGCAAATTATATTTGGATGTTTTTTCTTCTTACACCTAAAATATGTATAATGTTCATAATTCTTTTTTTTTTTTTTTGATACGTGAATAGTTTTAGTACCCTCGATTGAAAAATTTTGGCACTACAACTGAAAAAGGTTCGCCACCCCTGTCTTAGACAGTTACCTCATCGAATAATTGTAACAATACTGTTAACACATCTCTATGAGCTTTTTCAACTTCATCAAATAACACTACAGCATTTGGATTTTTAGATAACTGTTTGGTAAGGTAACCACCATCATCATACCCAATATAACCAGGTGGAGATCCAATCATTTTAGCAACCTACCAAGAAAAAACATAAATATAAAAGTTAATTAATATCATTGATAATGTTTTTTTGTACAAACCTCGTGGTGCTGTTGGTATTCAGACATATCAAGTCTAATAAAACCATCTTTATTGTTTCCATGTAAATAGTTTGCAATTTGTTTAGCCAATTCGGTTTTTCCAATACCAGATGAACCAAGAAATAAAAAAACTAATGGATGTTCATCATCTACCCAACCATTTTCTTTACGTCTGATAGCTAATAAATTATGACAATGACATGATATATTAAGTAAAATAATATGAATATATTTATTTCACCTGATGAAACTACTTTAATGGCAGTTTCTTGGCCAACAATTTTCTGTTTCAACCGCAGTTCTAAAGGAAAATTTTTTCGTTCTTGAGCTTCTCTTTTTTTTTTTATAAGTTCAAACTAAAAATTTATTATATTGAACTATTTTATGAACATTTTCACATTAATTTTTTCAAGTAATTATTCAAAAACTACCTATTATTCATTTGGTAAAATAAAATGCTATATGAGTACATTCTTTATTAAAAATAATATTGTAAAAATAACAATTAGGTAATGCTAATAATGCCTCTAAAATATCAAAATAAAACTCATTCAAATATTCAAATTACTTTAAGGTAACATTTTTAAAAAATATCTTAAAGAGACTGAATGTTTGTATAAAATATATATATAATTATTAATTAATAATATAACTAAAAATCTTTTTTTGAATTTTTAAATAAAAATGAATATTTTGTGTACCTAAATAAAAATATAAACCACTAATAAATTTAACATAAGCATTAATGAAAAAAATTCTCATAAAAATAAAATATATTTACAAGTACTATTCAAAAATATATGTAAGAATAGTTTAAAAGTACTACACAAATAATGAATAAAAATATATTAAGAGGCAACTAATTAAATATGGAAATATTTACTACCAAACTTTGACATAATTCATAATAAGCATAAATAATAAGAAATAAAAATGTCTAAATACATTTAGAATGAGATATCTTAATAAGTATTAAAATGTAAGTACATTTTTTTCATATTCAATTAGTAGATTATAAATATCTACATCAGTAACCAAATCTATAGGTTTATGGCCAGTCACAGATTTTATATGTGGATCAGCTCCATAGCTAATTAGAACTTTTAATGATTCAATGTTATTCATTAATACTGCATAATGAAGTGCAGTAAATCCTTGAAATGTAGCAACATTATTAAATTTGTTTGAAAAGTCTTTCTCTCTTGTTGATAAAACTGAAAAAAAATATTTAATTAAACTTTTTTTTATTAATAATATATTATTATTTATTATTAAATACAATATATTCAAGTATAAACTATAATTTGACAGAAACATATTATAAATGAATATAACAATATACTGCAGACATATTTTACCATCTTGAGGGTCCAAATTCAGCTTTTTAGCAACATGATAAAAATTAGAAAATCCTTCACTAATATTAGGATCTGCTCCAGATTTCAACAAAACTTCTATGTGTTGATACTTGTCCTTAATTGCTGCTAGATGTATTGGAGCCCAGCCAAATTTATGGTATTGATTAACTTCTTTAGGATTTTCTTTTAAAAATCTTTAGATAAAATAGAAATATTAATATTATGTATATTATTGTGAAAAAAATTAATAATCTCAAAAATTACATCTATCAATAAAATTCTATGTAAATATTTATTGGAACATGTGTCGTATTCTATCTACAGTCAATTTATTGGTGTCATATGCAATCTACATTTATAAGAAAGAGGGTCTACTCGGCTTGCTGATCAACGAGGGACGATTTCAGCTTGATAATCGACTAGCTGTGCGGAGTGGACAGAACCAAATTACATACTTCACACAGCAAGCCGATTTTCAAGCCGAAATGTCCCTCCATTGCACAGCAAGCTGAGGGATATTTTTGATGTGTGGAGTAAAAATGCAGAGGAATTGACAAGCGTAGCAAGTCGACCAAACAATGGTAAACTAACCTAAGCTTGTAGGCCACGATTAGGCAAAACGGAGATAGAGCACATATTGGGATATAGCAAGATACACGTGACGGCAGACAGATTACGACACGTGTATCTATTTATTTACCTATTAATATATATTATAGACAGGTTTAATAAAGAATACTACCGTGATAAATCATCAACTTTCCCTTGCTTTATTAGTTCAAAAATATCTAAAAGAAATAAAATTATTCATTAGTAACATTCATAAAACTTTTTTTTTAATATTTTTTATCGTCAATGGGGAACCAATAAATCATATCTCAACAAAAATGTATTATACAATATTTTTTATGTTATATATAACAATTATAGAAATTATTATGAAAGTACCATAATGTTACAATCAAGATCACTATTATAATGAATTAAAAAAAATAATTTATCAGTAGGTATGTGATTTATAAACACATTTTAGTCTCCTCAATATTTTACTTTTTTGAGATAAAAGGTATAAGTCCTCTAACAAAAATAATATGTTATTAAAACTTTAAATAAATCAACAATCCATAAAAAATATATATCTACAATGAGTACACAGAGTACACTATAAGAAATACAAAAACAGAGATATTAAATTTAAATAACATTTGTTAAATATAATCAAATTGACAATTTTTATTATTGTATACTTGAAGCTCTGCTCAGAATCGTTTTATAATGTAATAAAATGTAATACAACCACCTAAAATATCCCACTCAAGGAGTGAAGAACACTCATAGAGCGAAGTATGTTGGGCTATATTTTTTAGGACCTAAATATTCAAATTTGACATTTTATACTCAGATTTACAAAAAATTCAAAAATAGTCATTTTAGTGTTTTTGTTCAATTTTAAAATTGAAGTGTTTGAAAAGGTTTTGAAGTTTGTGAATAATTTAATAATATTGTTAAATAAGTCATAATATCACCAAATAACATCATAATATTACATTATTACCATTATTATGATTTAAATATCTGACGCGAGAAGCGAAAATACCAATAGTACCAAATATTTCTGGCTTTCTTGTAGATACTTTAGATACTTATCTCTGCTTTATTTTACTTAACTTAATTTTACCTTACTTTATTTTTTTTTATCCAATAAATAAGAAAGAGGAAAAAAGCTGGGGATACACTTTGTACCACGTATATTCTCAGCTCCTCCAGTTAGATGCTTTTGATGGGTGTAAAGAATTTTAAAGAAACAATAAATCATTCCTTCAATAATACAATTCTGAATAAAGGAAGTTAATAATATAATCAACAATAATAATTGTCATTTTCAACACACCCACCAAGAGCATATAACTCGAAGAGCAAAGAATACCTGTGGTGCAAAGTATGTCCGGTTTTCTTGTTTAAACTTTACTTATCTTTTTATTCCTTTACTTTACTTTTTTTTACCTCATAAAGAAAAAGAGAAAACAATTAATGAGCAAAAAATGTTAGAAAAAATTCCCAAAAATTGTTTTTTACTTTTTTGAAACTTTCTTGAGCCAATTTGTTTCTTATATTATTTTCTATCTATGATTAAATTTTCATAAAGTTTAGATCAAAAAATGATAATTTCCAAGTCTTTCTGTCAAGTTTTGGGAAGTTTTTGCATAAAAAAAAAAAAAATGAATTGAGAAATTAAAAAAATTACCTGTTTAAAGTACCAACAAGGGCAAATCAGGTTTCAAAAAAAAGCTTTTAGAGATTTTTGGACATGTATTTCCATACAAAAAAGTGTTTACAGAAAAAAAAAATAAGGAAAAATTAAAATTAAACTTTATTGTAAAAATACTAGTTTCTTCACTTCGTTCGGAATCTAAAAAGGCAATTTTACTTAAAACAAAACAATTTAGTGAAAATAAATATAAAAAGTTAAGAAAAATTTCCAAAATTTTTTTTTCATATTTTCAAAACATTTTTGTGTCAAAATATTTTTAATATTATTGTTTAAGTATCTATAGGTATTTAAATTTTCATAAAGTTGGAATTTAAATAAAACAATTTTCGAGTCTTTTTTGTTAAAATTTGGGTACTTTTTCCCAAATTTTAAGAAAACAATTTAGAATTTAAAAACATGACTCCCTAAAGTATGATCTAGATGCAAATAAGGTTTTCAATAAGTTGCTGATCGAAACTTTATGAAAAATATTTCTATGTGAAAAAATGTAAGTACCTACACATAAAAAAATAAACATCATTGTAAAAACACTAACTTCTTCTTTTCGCTCAGAATCTAAAATATAAAATCCAAGTATATATACAGAAAAATAATTATGCTTTTAACTCACTTTGGCTATCATAACCGGCATACACAAGGGAAATTGCCAATAACCATTTCCATGATGGGATTTTAGAAGTAACTGGAAATACATTATTGCCAAATACTTGTGTAAGATGATTAATATGTTTATAATCCAACAGAAGACATTTTATAAATGGAATATTGTATTGAAGACCTTTTTGGCATGAAACTATTTTAATCCACAAAGATTTTAATTGTAAATTTCGGTTCAGAACATTTCGAAAGAGCATTATATTATAGTAGGTAATTAAACTGACTTATAGCGAAACCGCGAAAATAAAAATAAATTCGAAATCGAAGGTTATTTAAACTCTAAAAATATTATAAAATTCGAATAAGATTTTCAAAAACCTTATCAATGACAATTTTACCACAATCCATAAGTCTTATCATGATAAATTGATAATTGAGTAATATTCATAGATATATATAATGTACATTATATATATCTATGGTAATATTATAGAGCTGCAGCAGCTGCTGCTGATGTCGTATCCTATAATCACTGAATACCTCTTATAATAGTAATAGATAATATAATAATAGTATATTATCTAAGGAATACCTTAAAGTGAAGCAAATCGCAACAAAAAAAATTAGTCATAAAGGTAAAAACTCTTCGCTAGATCGCGTTGACCGATATCAAATTTGATAACGGTCTGTTGTTAAATATCATTGAACTAAGTTCATGATTATTTATAACCCATAGAAATCTTTTATTATTTCTATGGATACAACAGACTATAGTATGCGAGCGATGTAAATTTTCTAATACAAAATATTGTTCTTATAAAATAGTAAATAATTATTGTATAAATTATAGTCCCATGAAATAAAGTTATTAATTATCAGAGCTCGGGAATTCATGCATATTTTGTTTAGAAAGCAAATAGAAGAAATCTAATTCGTTATAAAATTTGTTGTGATGTATTGATTTAAATTTTTTAAGTTGTTTTCATATATTTCCGACTTTTTTTCCTACAAATAATTTGTAAACACAACCTGGTTTGTTCTACACGCATGTGCAGAAGTATAGAACAACCATGTACATCCAACAACCGTTCTGTGATATTACTCTATGCTATAGACATACTTATTTTTCATAGTACCTAAGTACCTAAGTATTAATAAATTATTTTCAATTTTTGTATTTTTTTAATCACTGCACCATTATAATACATAATATATAATTGAAATCGTACTATATAATATTATATGATTTCCCATGACTTTTGGTATGGGGTAGTTGGCAATACTTTTTCTTTTCATAAACCCTTATCATTTGCTTGTACTTTATCATTTTACAGACTACTGAAACAGGATAGGCCGGGATGGATCACTGGTTCCAAGCATGACTAAATGGTTTAAAATTTAGATGGTTTATTTTATCCACAGGACCACAGAATAATTTTATTGATGGATCTATTCTGTGGTTTATCTTTAGCTATGGTTCCAAGATCTTCGTTGTTATCACTGCGGTCTTAAGTTTAAAGTTTTT
Source organism: Stegophylla sp. TES_Ste_2020 (assembly GCA_025469315.1). NCBI lineage: Eukaryota > Metazoa > Arthropoda > Insecta > Hemiptera > Aphididae > Stegophylla > Stegophylla sp. TES_Ste_2020. The sequence continues at coordinate 51,359 of JAIPRM010000273.1, read as the reverse complement.
ACTTATGTAATTTATAATGCTCGTATTAGTTATTGGTTTTATTCATTTATTTGAATTTGTGTAATTTTGTAAGTATTAAACCTAATAATTTATTGGACGCTATGAGTACGGAAGAATTAAAGATTGTTTTCCCTGGCAATGATGTCTCTCATATTGTTTTTAAAGGAGAAACATGCAAAAGAAGTGAAAAAACTATTGGCCCTGGACTAAAAACACACGAAAATAAAATAATTGTATGTAATAGTGGCGTACTGAAGTGTAAAGATGACAAATTATTTTGGATAGAGTATTATAAGAAGAAATATACTCCAGTCAAAGATGATATAGTTGTTGGAGTTGTAGCTGCTAAAACATCTGAAATGTTCAAAGTAGATATTGGTGCTTCTGAATTAGCTACACTTCCATACTTGGCATTTACAAATGCTACTAAGAAAAATAGACCCGATATTAAAGTAGGCAATATTGTAGCTGCTAAAGTTAAAATGGCAACCCAATTTATGGAATCTGAAATCAGTTGTGTTGAATATGCTAATAGTGTTTTTCTTGGTCAGTTGGAAAATGGATTTTTGATTACTGTTAATTTAAATTACGCATTACGATTAAAAAAATCAAATTCAAAATTACTTTATCATCTTGGACAATTTATGCCCTATGAAATTGTTATTGGAGCAAATGGAAAAATTTGGATCAACAGTGCGACGGTACGTACTACAATTGCTATAGGAAGTGCTATACTTAAGGCAGAACATTTAAAAGAGGAAGATATACAACATTTTGTAACAAGCCTTTGTAAAAATTTAAATATCTAAATATGTATACAATGTCAGTTGTTTTTTTACTGTAAATTTGGATATTATTCATAATATATTTACCTAAGAAACAAAGTACTTCTTTAATTGATTTTATATTTAACCTACAACTTGTCATCGATTTTCTCAGCATATTCATTTTGTTTTGAAATAGGTACTATGAAAAAGAATTACTGTATGCGCATTTTGCCAAAAGTATTTATTAATATTAAAATGTATTCATTTATAAAAAATTTTGATGATATAATAAACAAATAAATTACATAGTTAATTTATGAGAGAAAAATATCTTAAGTATTTAGCCATCATTTTAAATCATGAATTTAAATATTTTATGAGAGATTCATTAAGTATATTAAAATATCACATTTAATATAATTTAACATTAAAATAATTGTCTACATTAAATACATGATTAATTAATTTTTGTGAAGTTTGGCTTTCCAAATGCCCCACGCACCAACGCAACCAAGTGGTAGTGGGTGCCAGTGTCCCTATTTTGTTCATTTGGTTAGCAACTTGTTTATGGTTAAAGATAAAAAAATATTTAATAGTCTAATAATAACTTGACTTAAGTAAAATATATTATTCAATTGAGTTAATAATGAATACTTTTCTTGGTATAAGAACTGTAGCGTGCCTGACAGGTATATTACAGAACAAAGTTTTTGCATTACATAATTTAATTTTATAGTATTTATGAAATTTTAATTTAAATAAAATAATAATAAAAATGTGTGTACTTCACCCATCGGGGGGAGGGGTGTTCTTCGGGTGGGATATTCTTAATGGGTGTATTGAATTTTAAAGAAACTATAAATTATAAGAATAAAACAATTCTAAACGAACCTTGAGGTAATATACAATTATAATTGTTGGTTAGATATGTTTAACAAATAACTACTGATATTTAATAGTGTTTGGTGTAGTACAAAAGAACTGTATTTTTAAAGTATTTTCAAAATGCTGTACTTAACTCAAAATTGATCAAATTTTTTTTGACATTTTTGTAAAATGTTCTCTTAACTTTTTTTAGTAGTTGGTGAAAATTTCAAGTCCCTAGCTGCATTATTTTAGAAGTTATGTTAAAAAGTAATTTTCAATTTTACAGTAATTGCATATTTTGCTGTTTTTTGTCATTTATCGACAGATTTTCCCCATTTCGGATAAAGTATTGAGAAATTGAAAAAATAACCTCTCGTTTCAAAAAGTTATTGATTGAAACTTTTGGACAAGTATTTCTATACGAAAAGTTGTACACAGAAAAAATACCATTTCATCTCTATTGATGACATAAATTTAAAGAATGTAATATTTTAATCGCCAATCACACATAAGAGTTACATAGATACGGCATGGTAGCCATGCATATGTTAATAAAATAAATGAATAACAATAATTGATGCTAAGTAGAATGCGCTTGTATGGGCAACTGAAGGAAAAAAAAAAGAGTTAAAAAGTGTCAAAAGTTATTATTTTTATTAAATATTTCATGTCTGAAATTAGTATAGGAATTTCAATGTGGGTCCATAATTTTGTTTTCCTCAAAATATTGTTGCCCAGGATAAAAAAAACTCCCCCTGGCCCCAGCTGTGTCTCTGGTTGAAATAAGAAAAGTACATTTGTAAATACTAAATACAATATATAAGATATTTTACATTTTTACAAATAATTAAAAATAAAGTTATATTTTAAATTTTAATTGGAAATATCAAATATTTATATCAAATAGGTTGTAGAAGGAGGCCCACGGATCACTACCCCTGGGCCCTGATATTTTTCTCCAAGGCCCTGTAATTAACAGGAATTCAAGTCGGCTTGTTGTATGCAATAAATACTTTCTTATTACTCTCTATAAACTGAATAAAAATAATAAAATCTGCTAATCTGTAACTATATCATTGATATATCATTTGAGAAAATGCATTATACCAAAAACATACAGCATAAATTGAATTCATCATGTCCATATTCTATTCATATTTAGAAGCAACGCAAACATGTGACTACAGCGCAGGGGGCATCTTGTCACTGCACACTTTTGTCCTAACAACCACCGCAAATGGGAAGCAGGTATCATTCTAATATTGTTGGCTGAAGTGTTCAGAAGATAATCTAAACTGTATTGACCCAACTCAATCAACACAGGCATGGTGTGGTATGACATAATAAGTTTGTACCTGGGCGCATCATGACAGCATAGACCTGACTTGATAAGCGATAGGCATGATCTGCCCATCACCAACAAAAACCTGGTTGCCGCATAGGTTGCTTCTATATTAGAATAGAATATATGAAGAGAAATATTACGATGTACTAGAATTTTTACAGTGAAATTCCGATTATTACTGATTAGTTAATCATTTACAAACTTAAAAATTAAATCTATGGAGTTTTGAAAATAAAATATATAATGCTGACAGATTATATCAAAACTTCAATTTTTAAATTTCTAGTTTTTATGGAAAATAAATAATTATGCACACAAAATTCTACAAAAAATGTTCTATTAAGTATATAATTTTTATATTTTAATTCACAAAATTACTGATGATCAAAAGCCGCGGTAACTTAAAATTCTTTTAAGAGATACATAACTGAATATAGTACCAAACAAGTATTAGAAAATTAAAAATAAAAAGTAAGAAAATAATCCATAATAAATGAAAAAAATGTGTAGCACTCTTGATACAACGATTCTTAATAAAAAAAATATGCTAATAAATTTAATATTTTATAATTATGAAAGAAATGTGTTAATAATAATAAATATAATAATAATAAACATATCAGTTAAATTCATAAAGCATTATACAAAACATAATTATAATAATTTAAAATGCTAAATTAAAATAAGAGTATTCTGACAAAATTATCTATTGTCATGAATGAAAAGTAAATAAAAAAAATAATTCTTTCATTTTAAACCTATTATTTTATTAAAAACTATTTATAAGAAAAATAATAAAATTATACATACCTACAAAACATAAAGAAGTAGGGAATTTCTTAATAAATAAAAGAAAAGCAGTACTACTTTTTTGTACATATAAAACTTGATAAACAAACATCTTTACTTCTACGATAGACTAGAAAATAAAATTTAGTTTTTGTTATGATAGTGGAGATATTGTTTAAAATTAGCAGAGCAGAGCAAACATTATGAACATATGTAAAATTGATGATACAAAAATATTAACGGCAGTCCCATACTTTTATCGTCTTGTCTACACTACCCGTAATTACAAATGGTTGTGATCTATGGAAATCTAGAAAGCGAAAAATTGATTATAAACAAAGGGTTTTGTTTTAATAATTATAAATAAAAATTACTCACCAACTGTGGTACAAAAATGTCCATGAGCCAATAATGTTTTCATATTTCGTTTGTTTGCTAAATCCCATATTCTAAGTGTTTTATCATCACTTGCTGATATAACATATTTACCACCGGGATGAAAAACTAAACCACGTACCCAATTATCATGTCCAATCATAGTGAATAAACAAGAACGTGATGCAACATCCCACATCTAAAAATATTTATTTATTTTGACATACAATGGTGATATTAAAAAGTAATGCATGTTTATTAAAAAAAAAATCAAATTTTATTTTATTCTACAAAGTTTATAGAATTACTTATTGACATAACATTATAATATGATTACATTTTTATGTAGTCACCTGATTATTCAATTGAAAAGTGGCTTTTTAACTTTAAGAATTATTTTCATAATTTAATTCATTATTGAAGAAGAAATTATGTAATACATACTTTAATAGATTTATCTCTTGATCCAGATATAATAAAAGGACCCTCATAACCATTTTTTTTCTGATCAACTCCAGCTCCTTCATTAATAGCTGATGATGATGCTGCTGGCGCCCAAGCTATACATTCAACCACATGCTCATGTCCACGTAAATCAGCCTATAATAAAATAGATAACATTTAATACTTTTATTTAGGGCTGGGCTGATACCATTTTTACCCAATACCCAATATTACAATATATACCACCTATATATATATATAATATATAACCGATCTGATGTATTATTTTTCCAATCCATAAACCGATAAAAAAAATAAAAAAAAATAAAAAAAAAAAACAAAATAAAGGGATCAATAAATCATGTCATAATATAAGCAACAAAAGTCTTGGATTTCTACAAGGGTGGTACTTATTGAGTTATTATAATAAATTGTGTGTAGCAAAATGTATGCAAAAAGGTGCCATTTTTAAGAAAAACCAATTAATGGCACAAAATAACACCTATTATGCAAAGTATAAAACATAAAAGGCAAAATAGACAGTATAATAAATACTAAATACCATATGTTTGACTTTTATAACTTAAAAATTACAAGATAATTGATAATATGTTTGTTCAAAAATGTATAACCATTATTAATAATTATTAATCATATTTTATCAATATTTGAAAAGCAGGGCAGTTACATTACAAATATGTTTATTGAAAGATTCCTTATAAATTGAAAAATAGCTTTTTCGTTACAGACAAATTACACACAAATTCATACAAATTACATTGGTTTCATTATCAGTTTGAAAAATAACCGATACCCAATATTTTGATGGTGCTAATATCAACCGATGTTAATGTTGATTATCAGTATTGGCCCAGTTCTATTTTTATTATATATTACTAATAAAATGTTTGTAACTTACTTTACACTGTGTTGCAGATATTATCCAAACTTTAACAGAATGGTCGTTTGAACATGAAGCTAAAAGTTGACCACATGGGGAAACTTTGACTTTTCTAACCCATTCTCGATGGCCCGTAAAAGTTTTAACACAGTATCTAAAGATTATAAAATATAATAATCCAAATAAATATATTTGTTAACCTCCTAGCGAACGCGCCTTTAAAAATCCAGTTGATGATCACCCTGTAGTATTTATACCACTATTTAATTTTATTTTAATGTAAGTTTGAAGTACTGGAATATTTCATTTTGCATAGCATATACTGAGGAATTTACACAGACATTTTCAAACACTAAAATTAACCATTAAACTTTCTCTAAACACGTATATTTTTTTAAAAAATTTGGTTTAGTTTTGAGCACATTGATTTCACCACAATTAGATCTAATCTTGACCACTAAAACTTTATCACTAATTTCTGGTGATTTTGATTAATCCAAAAAAATATATAATTATTGTAAATTTTTATTAAATATATAATATAGGAATAGAGTGATGTCTCATTTGTCTTATTGATTACTGTAGATAACGTAACAGATTTATAAAAGTGTGGTGTTTAAACCATGGACGCAGGTGCTTGGAGGTTAAACTAATACTCTATTAAAATAATAAACCTTACCCTGTATTTACTTCCCACATTTTAATTGTTTTATCCCTGGATGAAGAAACTATAAAATCTCCACCTTTTAAAAAACACACTCCAGATACACTATGCTCATGACCATGCATAGTACGTAAGCATTCATATGTTTGACTAAAATCCCAAAGTTTTATGCTCATATCAGCACTACAAGAAACTATTGAAATATTTATTAATTAAAGTGAAGAAATAATAAAATAAAATTATGTATTTCAAATCATTACATTACCTAAAAATTTGCCACTTTCATCAAATGCAATATCTTGAATAGCTTCTGTATGACCTTTTAATGTTCTCTCATACTCACCAGTCTCATAATCCCAACTTTTTATTGTAGCATCTTCACTTGCAGATACAAGAATATTAAAAATAGGATGGAATATAACTTTAATAACAGTCTCTCTATGGCCAGTTAAACAGTGTGTTTCAGGTGCTCTTGGTATCCAATCACTTGGTGAACGTAATGCCCTTTTTGGAGCTCCTGAGCTGATTTCTTTCTCGTACTCCGAAAGTTTTGATTCAAGCTCACTTACCTTAAACATGAATAATGTAATAAAATATTAAAGTTAATTTAAAATTAAAATACTGTTATAATAATAAAAATATATCATAACATAATTTCTAATGAATTACATTACTATTTTGATGTTTTAGTTATTGCAAACCTTTTTTTGCAGTCTAATTACAGATGTCCATTTCTTCTCAAGCAAACCTCCATATTTATTTTCAACTTCACCAGGCATATCTGCATCTTTTTTTAATCCTTCTAATGCATTATGGTAACTATTGCTGCTGAGATAATCAGCTATAGCTTTATTCCTGAAATATAATATTCAATTCTGACTAGAGTGCAGATTTCTATGTATTTAAAATCTATATATATATATATATATAGTATTTATACAGTGAGATCTGTTTTTATTTTTTTTTCTCTTTATGTGAACACTTTTTCATGCAGAAATATTAATCCAAAATTTCGATCAGTAATTCTATAGATTCAAAATTACAACCAAATGGTACTATAGAGATTATAGAGAGGTCAATTTCAAATGTCTCAATATTCTTTTTTCAAAAACAAGTAAAATCTGTCAGAAAAAAAAAAAGAGTAAAATATGTTTTTACCAGAATTTTCATTAAAGAGAAATATATTTTTAAAAAAAAACTTCAAAAAATAAACATCATTGTAAAATCATAAGCTTCTTCACTTCGTTCAGAATCTAAAATAATGTAGCTAGAAACTTGAAACTTTCACCAACTACTGAAAATTGTCATTTGAACACTTCATAAAAATTTCAAAAACATTTGATAAATTTTGAGTTAAGCATAGCATTTTGAAAATATTGGAAATTTCTCGTTTTTATTTCATAAAATGTTTAATTCTTGATATTAAGACTTGAAAATAAAATATGATCTCACTCGCATGTATGTCTAATTGACCTGAAAAAATCTCAAAAATCGTATAAATCAACTTTTTTTTCTACAACTGTTTGAAGTTAGAATTTTGACAAAATTCATTAATTTTGCCTAAAATTACACACTTTAACATATAATAAAGAAAATTGGTTTAACTGATCTTTATAAAACTAGATATCTAGGTGGAGAATTTTGTTGTGAATATTTTGATGAAATAAAATTTTAACGGATGAATAATTTAATTAAACATTTTACAAGGGTTTGATTGGGAAAAAAATTGGAGAAAGTATGGACAAATATTATGGAATATTTATAGTTTACGAATACCCATAAAAATTGTTAAGGTTTTTTCGCCATTTTATGTATTTTTCGATGCCAAGTACACAATAATTTTCAAATTATTCTATTTTTAAAATTCAATAATTTTGAGTACTATATTAAATAACTACTATTTCAACTGTTCTTACAGTCTAGTGGTCTAGTCAAAATTGCTGGATGCAACGCTGTACCAGGTTAGAACCTTACCAGGTAAACTAAATAATTTGTACTTTTTCAACTGTGATTGACCAGAGGTGACATGATAAACATTAACAAAAATTATATAATAACAAATTAATGTTGATTTACAATAATTAGAACAGCTTTATTATTTTAGTATGATGTTTATATTTTATTGCAATTTGAAATTACTTATAGAATAATTATTAAATGTAAGAGAATATAAAAAAAATCTATTTTTGTTTTTTATAAATGTTGTTTGTTACAAAATTAGTTCACAAATTTAGTTCACCATTTAAGTTTAATGCGTGTATACCAGTTTAATGTGTAAGATCAGTATACAATCATACAAAAATGAATTTATTTTGTTATTCTGATAGAATTTCGACCACTTGGAGATACTAGTATTTGTTATTACGTAACTTATACAAATTTGATAATTTACACAAATAATGAATTGCACATAGATTATTCAGCTATTAAATAACAATTGTTAAACATATTGACAATTATTATTATTGTGTATAAACTGAAGCTTTGTTCAGAATTGTTTTATTGAAGAAATGATTTATCGTTTCTTTAAAATTCAACATACCCGCCAAGAGTCTACCACCACCCCGAGATGTGAAGTATGTCCTTTTTTTTTTTATTTGCTTGCTTAGACATCTCCTTGAAAATAAATCCTGCACACACGGACCTGTCATTTTTGCCTAATTTTTTGAAAAATAAGTAATAAAAATGTATATTATACTCCACAAAAATATGTAATTAATGTAGAATAAAATGTGCAAAAAATATTTATTTAAGATCAAATAAGTAAAAATATGTAACATCAACTAAAAGTGAAATCATTCAATTAGCCCTGCGATATATTTCTGCAGTGGAATTATATAGATCTAACCTTTAGTTTCACTGTAGTTATTATTAATGATTTAATAAAATAAATAATTAGGTAGTTAAAGATAATAGGAAAGTGTAAAAGGTTAAAATTCTTGAATAATAAGAAAATACCTAAAAGTTTCTAGGAATAAGTACATAACTTGCTATTCTTAAAAACTATTATGTACAAACAATTTAAAACTTACAATTCTTCACGTTGTCTTTGTGACAGCACCATTTTCATGACTGTCTAATTGTATTGCGTATCTTTTTATTTTGTTTCGTATATATTTTTTCTTCTAAACCTAAAAAAAAAGTGAAGTAAGCAAAATAATCTATATCATTGTACCAATATTTATTTTTATTTAATCTTTGAATAATCATGGGTTTACAATAAATCTTTATAATTTTAACCTTAGAAATTAATAATATGGTTTAATATACTTAATAAATAAAACAATTTAATGATAATATTTTGATTAAAAATGCACAGTTAAAATGTTACTTTTTAGTTATTATACAGAAATAAAAATTATATTTTCATCAACAAATTGTATTCTTTTAAACAGCAACTTTCAATTATATTCAAACTTTTGTATTTGATATGTCTACTTTTATAGGGTAAAATGGCTGAATTTACATATTTTGTATTTTGTTTTTTTTTTTTTTTTCATTAATGTTAGTAAGTATTTATATTTATAAAGATTTAATTTAAATACAATAAATATTCAAATTTATTATTTTAATTATACATTATTTTCATTGGGTATCTTCAAAGTGTTTAGTAAAACAATGACATATTTTTACTCACTATGTTTGTTATCATAATAATGATATATCCTTTTCAAAAATATAATAAAAATTAGAATGACAATAAAATACAACTATAGAAGAGTACAAATAAATAAATAAACATAATAGTCATAATACTAATAATCATTATTGTTTATGGTATCTATATATTTTGTACACTAATATTGTAGATATATTTTTATCATACTGTAGTTAGTGTACAAGGAAATGATTCTTGTCTGTTATAAGTTTAAGTGGAAAACAAAGAACAAATGTCTTATATGAAATACTTATTAGAATGTAATTTATTAAACTACCTTTACCAGTAAAATAAAATAATTTAAAAATAGTACCTATAAAGAATAAAAATAAGTAAAAAGTGGCAATCATAGAACATAAATATTTTTATGAAAATCTGGGTAAATAAGTGATAAAGTGTAAACACCATTTTGGACAAAAATGATGTATAAATTATTTTAATTTTATAACAATAACATACTAGTTCCAGATGGCAAGTGATGAAAATAGGTATATTATAAAATGTAGGTATACTATATTTATTACGAAAGAATATTTATAATTATTAACACAATAAAACTTTTAAATGTATCACCACTTGAACAAAATACCTTACGTGTCTTAGAAAAATAAGTTTTATCTAATTTCTTAGACTAAAAATTTCATTTTGAAAAACGATCATTTTTACTTAATATTTTTATGTTTGCTGTATTTTCACTGTTTTGTGATATAAAACAATATGGCGTCATGTTAATATCTTTATATAGATATTACAAGTAAAATACGGATAGCGATAGCCGTATTTTGTAGATATCACTGAGATCTCTTTTGTGGTAGATATTTAGAAACTGCAGTGATAAGAAAAACCAGAACAATATTAGTAAAGTACTTTTTTTAACCACTAGATACCATTATACGTAACTAGTAAATATAAATAATCTTAATCAATGATAATACAACAAAATGTGCAATAAAATATTTTATATTTATAATTAATAAAATAATGTGAACATGGGGTGAATTTAATTCAAGGGCGTTTAATTGCAAATGCCCAACTCTAATTAAGTTAAGAAAAATCGGCAATTCTAAGTTGGATAATGCATGATAAACAAATATCAAAAAACAGCAAATTTATATACGTCCTATAATTTATTGATATAAACTTTTAAAACTATTCCCGCCGACTACTTATTAATAGATAATATTTTAAATACGTCAAAGGTTTAACATAACTTTGGGTGTTAAATCATTTGTTAGAAGTACAGTTAAATTTAGCAGGTATGTCGTATTGTAGATATGCTTTATTGCATTAATTGTTTAGTTTTGAATTTACAAAAATAGGTTAAATTTATTTGTTTTTATATTATCAGGGGCGGTTCCAGAGAGAGGATATTTATTTTTTCAATATATTTTTGTACTCATATAATTATTAGATGTTAATTACCTATGCTTATAGTTATAACGTATTATTCATTATTTATCTTATGACTATAGTGCGGCCAGCGAAACTAGAAGTGTGATCGTCACGCGCCTAGTGGCCGTTTTTCGTTAGGGTTTCGAAAAATGCTTTCCCGCGTAAAATAATTTCAAAGATGCTTACACGCGTTATTATAGACCCGTTGGACAGCAACTCATACGGCGCGGCGCGCGTATTGTATTTTCGTACACGAGGCTATGAAACGGGCCTTTACCATAAAGATATAACATTTTATATTTCTGTATTACACATTCATTATTAATTAATTTATTTATCCAACTTAAAATAATACAATAACATGTAACATTTTAAATATTCTCCTGACATTGACGGAAAAAATTTGCCACTTCCGGCAGTTCTTTTTTACTGGCCAACGTTTTAAAAAAATTGTATACTTTGTATATGGTTTTTTTGGTTTGAGAATGAATATCTGGCCGAATAGACATTTCAAATTAACAATTTACACATGTTGAATAATGAAAAACCAGAAAAAAAACAAAAATGTAATAAAAAACAATACGTAACAAAGGTACAAGAAATTTATAACAAGAAATATACAAATCAAATTATCACAATCAACACAGTTAACACACACAGAAAATTCGTTACACGAAGCGTAGAGGGCTAGTAACTAACAAGTGACTCATAGTGCAGGCAGTGGCGGATCCAAGGGGGGGGATAATAGGGTAAATACCCCTCCCTTGAGCTTATTATATAAAAATATATTACATTGTGACTTGTGAAAAATACTAGTTTTATTCAGCGTTATAACGATAATAAATTTTAATTACCCACCCTTGAAAAATTTCTGGATTCGCCCCTGAGTGGAGATTGTAAGGATTGTATAAATATCAACAGGGTTTCGACATGTGAAGGTCACACAGGATGGCAGGCTATTAAACCTTAGCAAAGGATACTCAAAATTCATTTCGAAAAAAGATCGCGCCGCCGCTACTCAAATAATCAGAATATTTAGAACCCCTGGTTTTCACGAAAACGGCCACTTGGTACGTGACGATCACACTTCTAGTTTCGCTGGCCGCACTATAGTTAACAATGACTATAATTCATACTGCAGCCATTAAATTAAAAAAAAAATAAATCTTAAATAAATAATAAATTAGTTAAATAAGTTTATATATATACAATTCTTTCGTTCAAATGAAAAATTATTTTAGATTTTGAGTGAAGTAAAGAAGCTCATGGGTTTTGCAATGGAGCTTATTTATTTTTAATTATACCTAATTACATTACAACTAATAACTACAATTTTTCGTATGGAAATACTTGTCAAAAAGTTTCGATCAGTAACTTTTTGAAACCGGATTTGCCTCTAGATGGTACTTTAGAGAGGTCATTTTTTGAATTTCTCAATTCTTCAATATTTAGGGGGGGGGAAACTACCCATAATTTAACAAAATAGACTGGAAAACCATCATTTTCTGATCCAAACTTTATAAAAATTTATTGATAGATAAACAATAATATGAGAAATATTTTGGTATGAGATAATTTTGAAAATGTGATTTTAATTCATTGGCTCATATAGAATTACTTTTTATAATTATTATATTATATAACAAATTGATAAGTAAATTTGTTTAAACCAAGTAGTTTGTAGTTTTAAAACAGTCGCATTAAGAGGACACTATATCTGAATGGTATATGTTGTCTCCGTCTTACCACACACAATATATTATAAAGTTCGCGTTCAGCGCAATTAATTTTACATCAACAGGTTTAATATTAGAGTAAGTTGACCTAGAATCAGATTTATAAGTAAGATCATTATCTGTGTTTCTATGTGGGGTTTTTAAAATATTTCAATTTTCAAACGAGTAATAAATGCCTAAAATATACAATTTGAAAATGCTTGAAAAACTCGTAAAAAATTTGAAATAATCATTAAAATCACATATAAAAACATAGATATTGTTATCAATAATCAGATATCTTATCCTTAAAATTGATAATACGTTATTTTAATATTAAAGCTGGAAGTATAAAATTGATTCTACAAATTCGAACACAATACTTCGCTTCTAGATAGTACTTATGAGAAATCATTTTTCGAAATTCTCAGTAGTTTGATTGCTCAGATAGTGGCACTACAAAACACAATCATGAAATAGTATATGTATAAATGGATTACACTGCTATTAAATTCTTAAAAGCCTTCGACCGTGTGTGGCACGAAAGCTTCCTTTACAAGCTCTCCCTCCTCAATATTCCCATCGAATTCATCAAAATCGTCCAATCCTTTCTCTCTGACCGCACTTTCAAAACCAAATTCGATTTATCCTTCACGTCGGTCAGACCTATCCTCGCGGGCGTCCTTCAAGGATCCTGCCTCTCTCCCATCCTCTACCTAGCACCAACGACATACCAACAATCGACAAAGCCCAACTCTCCCTTTTCGCTGACGATTCTATGTTCCTCACCTCCAACAAAAACCCGAAACGCGCCGCAATACAACTCCAACACCAACTCGACTTGGCCTACAACTTTTTTCACCGCTGGCGCATTAAAATAAACGCAAACAAGACGGTAGGAATCATATTCGGACACAAACAAACAACTAAAGTACCACCACTCAGACTTGATAACCAGACGATCAACTGGGTGAAACAGGTGAAATATCTTGGAGTAACCCTTGAACGTCAACTAACTTTCGCCAAACATACCTCCGACATTACCAAAAAAGCAACTAGAGTCCGCAGACTACTTTACCCACTACTCAACCGGAAAAGCCCCATCCCCATGAAAACCAAACTCAACCTACTAAAACTTTACGTTACTCCCATGTCCCATCCTTACCTACGCCGGCTCCTCCTGGGCCCCATTCATGACTCCCACACACTGACATAAACTAGAATCGGTCCAGACCATAGGAATCAAAACAATCACGGGCATGCCATGCTTCGTGAGAAATTCGGTCCTCCTACGGTCAGCAAATTTCAAAACTATCCAACACTATCCAAATTCAATCAAAATTAAAGTTCTACAAAAACTCCTTATCCGATAATGATCACATCCGTCTTTTAGGTAAAATGTCCCAAACTCCTGTCACAAAACGTAAACACAAACTAAACCCACTGACTTGGTCAACTCTACATACCACCTAACTAGACACAACTAGATGAATAAACTCTCTACCCCGCCCCACCTCATCCCATTAATAGGCGAAATCCAGGAGTAGTTCACAGGTTTAACCAGCCCAACAAAGCAAAGCAAAAATTAAATTCTTAAAGATACTCAATATAAACATTAAATTTTGTTTGTAATAGTATACTCTTTCTAGTATTTATGGTCTTCTTTTTTTATAAAACTGACAATTATTTTTCCATTTTTTGGAAATTTTTCCTGTTCTCCTTTCATAGTGGGATATAAAACTGGCTTAGTACACAATATATATATATATATTATATTAATAAACATTATAATTTTAAAGTATAATTATCTTGTATCAACTGAAGCTCCACTCAGAATCGTTTTATTCAAGAAATGATTTATCGTTTTTTTTTAATTTAATACACCCACCAAGAGAATCCCACCCAAGGTGCAAAGAATACTCGTCGTGTGAAGAACACCCATCGTGCGAAGTATGTCCGGCTTGAACACTTTTTCGTGTGGATCTACTTGTCCAAAAGTCTCAGTCAGTAACTTTTTGAAACTGTATTTGCCTCTAGTTGGTACTTTAGAGGGGTCATTTTTTGAAATTCTCAATTCTTCATTTTTTTTTTTTTGCAAAAAACTACTCAAAAATTGACTAAAAGACTCGGAAACCATCATTTTTTGATTCAAACTTTATGAACATTTAAATAAAAATAAACAATAATATCAAAAATATTTTGGCGCAAAAAAATTTTGAAAATGTGACAAAATTTTCTAACACTATTTTTCTCGTTAATTTATTAGATAAAGAAAAGTAAAGTAAAGTAAAATATAGGCAAGAAAGACCCAAAATAAAGTATAGACCCAAAATTTGACAAAAAAAGACTCGGAAACCATAATTTTTTGATCCAAACTTTATGAAAATTTAAACATAGATAGACAATAATATAAGAATGATTTTGGCACAAGAAAGTTTTGGACATTTTTTCAAAATATTTTTTTCCTTTTCTTTAATTATTAAATAAAAAAAGTAAAGTAAAGTATATTATAAGAATTTTGAGTCATTTGACTGTATTGGCAATGTAATCTATTCACAATACACTAAAAATAAAAATTGACGATATAATTGGTAAAATTGAAAGAAAAAAAACTATATAATAATAAAATATACAAATATACATGTTAATAATTAATGCTCTTTTATACATTTTTCACTTTGTTTTATCTTTATACATTCCACATTATTTCATATCTCCGCCCTCGACAAATTCTTAATACGTCACTGTTTGCATAGACATTATTATGTTACATTTGTCTGATCTAACATTTTCTAAAATGTAATATTAATTAATCAATTAAATGATCATCATGGAACGTGTATTGAAAAATAAATTAACTTTTCATACGTATAATGATGTACAACTCATTAAAATCTAAAATCTTATAAATTAAACAATTACATGCTTTTGTAATTTTTGTATTTTACTAATTAGTGATTAAATATGATGTATTAGGACTGGCCTATGATTTAGACGCTCCTCCTCCGCCGACCCATTTAGGCCACGCGGGATATTCTCATTTGTATAAAATCCTATGGTGCATATTATGCAGCTGTACAGTTAGTAGTTAGTACATAATATATTATACGTAATAAAATTATTATTTTATATATTTGTGATAACGACACAATATCAATGTGTTATCATGATACATGAGAACTTTCATGACAAGTCACAAATAAATAAATATTTAATAGTAGAAGTAGATAAGGAAAAGTATATGAATATAGTCAATATTAATTAATGGTGAATAGTTATTTAATTTTTTACTGTATTTTTATTAAAAATGTCGGACAACGAATTTTCCATATTTCAAAAAAATGTACCTAATAGTTCATGTGAATCTACGAGTAATACAGTTATTTCTAATTCCGAAATGACATTTATAAATAATGGCATTGATGAAACTTTCAACAAGCTCATTGAAAATGTCTTTCATTTTACATTAAAGCCCAACTTCGATAAAGAGTATGAGTCTCCAGTTATTTATTTACCAGAAGTATTTGAACTACTAAAGACAACAAAAAATGATAGTTGCACAGAGCTAGAAATTCTTGAACAAGCAATTTTTGAAAGAACATTATTAACTGATCCAAAAGCATATTTACTAAAGATTAAACATAATGCATCTATAACGTTTCACACCACTCAGGAAAAGTGTTTGTTATATTTGTTTAAGTGTTACATAGAGTTGACTTTTGCTGAACAAGAAAATCGTTATCCATCAATTGAAAAAAATATATACTCAAACATATTTGGCTTTCTTTGTACCAATGTATCTACAGCACTTAAACAACCTGATCTCTACACACCACAAAATATTCATGAGCAGGTACCTAGTCATATTTTAATGATTACTGTAATTGTGTTATGTGGTAGGTACCTATTTTAAAGATAGCTATATTTATTTACTTACTAAAAACAACATTGTATTATTGAAAATCATTCCTATAATTTTGTTAAATTGTCATTGAAATTATTTTGTGTTGAGAAACATACCTGACATTATTAATTGTTAAGGAAAACAAAATTGCTTTGTCACGTTAAATTTTTTCTGTTACTTGTTATAGGTATTTTAGTCAATATGTCAAAGACATAACCATTTATTCATTTTTTAGAGCAATGCTAAGTATATTTCAATCAAATACTATTTAATTAGACATACATTTTGAAAAATATGTTCATAAAAACACATTAATTTATTATTGCTTTGAAATTTGAAATAAGAATACTACTAACTAACTTTTGACGCTGTAATAATATAATAATATGTTTGACTATGTTATTTACTTACATTTACTCAAAGACTAACTTTGATAAGTTATTTCTACATTGATCTCTTTCAATTTTATTTCACTAGCTTCTTGATTTTAACAGGATATAACGGGACGAATATAATTTAGTATTCGTTCTACTCCAAAGCGATTTTTTGGATTTTTTTTTCAAAATGTGTGTTTTTGTATGCTCAATTTGATGGTACATTCATAACAAACCGGTGAAACTTATTTTGGATGTAATGGTCTAAAAACTTCAAAATTCCACGTTTTTCCAAAAATCGTGTTTTTGAATTTAAAATAGGTACAAAAAATTTAAGTGTTTAGAATATTTTTTTTTTTAGAAATGTTTATTTTTATATACTCAACATTTTGGTGAAATCAGAATTTGTCCATCATACTTACTTTTTATGTTATTGTTAATAAACCACATAAAACTGAATTATAAACTTTTTATCCATAAATACGTAAAACAAACAATTTTGTACAATGATAAGGGGGACTTAAAGAAAAATATGTCTTTCCTTATGGATTGATAAACATCACATATTACCTTTGGAAAAATATAGTTTATTAAATAAAATTGATTTTTTTAGGTATCCAAAAGTAATTAAAAAAAATAATAAATACCTCCGATGGTGGGAAGGCATGGGTATATTAATAGAATGGTTATAATGTCAAAACTATTGAAAACAAATGCAATCAACCAAGCCAAAAGTAATTTAAAATTGCATAAAAAGTAAGTATGATAAGCAAATTCTGATTTCACTTTAATGTTGAGCATATAAATATAAACATTTCTAAAAAAAACAATTCTAAAATCTTAAATATTATGTATTTGAAATTCAAAAACACGATTTTTGGAAAAATTGAGCATTTTGAAGTTCTTTGACCATAACTTCCAAAATAAGTTCGACCTGCTTTTTTTTAAATTACCATCAAATAAACCATAAAAAAACACATTTTGAAAAAAAAATTCTAAAAAATCGCTTGAGAGTAAAATTGCATTTATGTCAATATAACCATTAATTATGGATAAATCTCACATGTGTATTTCTAATAATTATATAACCATTCATCAAGTTAGAAATAAAAATAATAAAGTATAAATACTAATTGGAATATTATTTAAAACTTTAAAAAGTGTTGTATAGTTAATTTTTACAAGTTTGATGGGCATTGATTGTGTTAATGATTTAGTTATCTAACAATTAAACTATGGACATTTATGCTTATATAATTTTGCTTATAAAGTTATAAAATAATTATTTTCAAAACTTGTTTTTTTTTTAGATTTTAGAAATTTTTGATACTAATATGGCATCTTTTGAAGATTATGTAAATTTTTTTGCTTCTGTAAATAAACAAATTATTTTGGATGAAGAAGACAAAGAATTACAAATAAAATCCATATATCAACCAGTATTAAAAAAAGTAAAGAAGAAAATTTTACAAGCAACAATTATATTTTTACCACATAATGAGATTTCAATTTTACAAGTGTTTTCCGCAGAACCGTTATTAGCTAAAGTAAGTTTATGCATTAAAAATAATAATAATAAAATACAATTTTAATAAGATATATAAATATCTATATGGAGCAATGGTAGTCAAACGGCAGCAGGTATGAGGAGATAGATCCCTACTCTCCCCTATACAGATTTTTTTCATTATTTATAATATAAAACAACATCTTGAAATGTTATATAGTAAAATTGTTTATTCTGAATTTAGTAATTTCTTAAAATTTTGTATTTATATTAACTTAAGTTGGACTGGTCTGTTATTGCTTCGCCACGAGAACGAAAAATTTTATCGCCCCGCCAATTATAAACGCTGTGCAAATCATATTAATTAGATCAAACACAAATCATATCAAATATATCAGAAAAAATCATTTATTTCAAATAAATTATCAATTTAAGCCTTTACTATAAGAACAGCTATTCTATAATTAATTAGTTTGAACTCTTTTATCATTTATGTACTACTATGGTTTTGTATACTGTAAAGCCTACTCCAAACTATCGCCTTTCATAGGACTTTCCATAAAGAATAGTAGTATTGTTTGTGTCTATAGTTTCTTCGTTACTCCTTCCTTAACTACACTTAGAGCTGCTCCAAGTTGAAACATTATCTATACATTCCATGTTCCAAAGAGGAAATTTGGTTTTCCATATTCATTCAATCTATGTGTCCGTGGCTTTATGCTACTTGGTTCCTGAACAATGAATTATTTACGATGTTAGATTGTGATTATAACATATTCAGTGCAATAACCAGGATTTGAACCTATTCTGTTATTGCACCTAATATATATATATCTGTCTCCTGTAAAATTTAAACATATTATCTTTTTATTACATAATATATATATATATATATATATTTAAAATATATTTCATAACAGGAAGGTTTAGAGGAATAAAGAATTTTGTCAAAATATTGGTAAACTTATATTATATTATACTTATTTTATATTTTTAGTTACTGATTGATGAATGTTATGTACCAGAAACATCTCTTGGTTTTAATTATACGAATACAGTACTTGGAGCTTCATTTGCAATATCGTGTTTACCACCAACTCCTGGCGGTAAATTTGAGTATTTTCAAAAACCTATGGAAGAAGTAACAGTTTTTTTTTTTTAATGTTGCGCCTAATTTTTTACATAAATATAATTTTTACACCATTTATTTTTAACAGCTATCTGGTCCTTTGGAAAATAACATATGGAGTGGTATGGAAAAGTTACATGTACAATTACATAAAATATTTTTAAATCTTTTAAAAGCTGGACCTGATGTTAAACATAAAACCTTATCATGGTTGGGAAGTTGTTTAGAAAAAAATGTGGGTCGTTGTAAATTGTGGAACAATGAAATGTCAATGTTAGAATTTATTTCAGATGGATTTGCTATAAACCTAAGTGCAGTCTTTTTAAGGTTGTGTCAGCCATTTATTTCTAATACAGATAACCCAAAATTATTGAAAATTGATCCTACATACTGTGCAGCTAAAGTTAGAACAAAATATTCATAATTAGCTAAATAAAAAAAAAAATTATTTTTGTATTCATATGTTTAGGTTCATAATGATGAAGAAAGTAAAACACAAGGTGTACATTTACTAAAACTAAGCGATAACACTATGCTTTTACCAACTGATATTGAAGATTCGAGTGAAACTAATAAGCCTCTAGAAAATAGACCTGTAGCTAAAGGGCAGTTTAATTTTATTACTGAATGCTTTTTCATGACTCATAAATCGTTAGAAATAGGTTTCGCTCAGGTTCAAGAAAAAATGACAACTATAAATCAAGAGCTGGCTAGAATGCAACAAACTTTTGTTGATGCTCAACAATCTGGATCAGCTACATCCGAAGTAATGAAACTTATTAATGATCGAATGGAAGGTGAAATGACTAAGTAAGTGTCATTGTGTTTTGAAATTAATATATTTAATATTCATTGTTTTAGATTCTGAGTGGACCAAAGAAATAGTATTTTTACAATGATATTAATTTTTTTTTATGTGTACGAGATTTCCTATGAAAATACTTGATCAAAAGTTAAAAGTTTCAAATAGTGATTTTTTTTTATTGTAGTTGAATTGGTATTGTAAGGTTATTTTCTAAATTTCTCAATACTTTTACCAAAAATGTAGAAAACCTGTTAATAAATTGAATAAAATCAGAAATATATGCCGGAAACCAGATTTTTACAAAACCAATTTTATTCATTTCGATATGATTGCAAAACTATTAGGACTAGGAATTTAAAATTTTCACACATTATCAACACTAGTGTAATACAGATGAAATATTTTTTTCAAAAAAATCTAACCATTTTTGGAGTAAATATAGCATTTTAGAATTATCTTGAGTTTTGTTAAGTGATATCTAATGAAATTTTTACTTCTTGATACTATAAGCTGAAAATTTAACACAACCTCACTCACATATATTTTTAATTATCCTGAAAAATCTTGAAAATTGTTTATCGAATTTGATTTTGTAACTATTTTAAGTTGCACCTTATTACACTATTGTTGATAATGGGTGCAAATTTAAGTTTCTAGTTCTATTTCTTTTGGAGTAATAGCGAAATTAATAAAATCAATTTTATGAAAATCTCATTTACAGCATATTTTACCTATTTATTCAATATTTTGACAAGTTTTCCTAGTTTTTAGAAAAAGTATTAAGCATTTTGAGAAATTACCTCTTTGAGGTACCATTTGAATGTGATTTTTGATCTAAAAGGTTATTCTATGAAACTTATAGACAAGTATTTATGTACAAAAAAGTGTGACCAGAAAATAAATGAACATTTTTATAAAACCACCAACTTCTTCTCTCCACTAAAAATCTTGAATGGTTATTAATTTGATTTTTGATTATTACATATAATGGGTAAAATAATGACGGCAGGCCAGTGGCATTGCTATGCCTTAATAGGCCCTAGGTGGAAATAATTTGAAAGATCCTCCCCTAAACTTTAGGCCAAAGACAATGATAAATCCTAATAAAATTGTTTTAAAAATTAAATCGGGAAAGAAATTAAAAATAATTAATAAGCCGTGGAAGGGCCATCAAAGTTGTATTGAGGAAGGTAAAAATTTTAAAATTAGATATATAGATATATACATAAGATTGATAAAAGATAAACTGAAGACACTTCTAATTATTTAACATAAATAATATTTATTATGAATATTTCTCAAAATTAAAAAAATAGTTGAACTTTTAATTTTCGATTAGTAATATTATTGTTTTTAGATTCTGAGTAAAGCAAAGAAGTCAGTGTTTTTACAGTTATATATTTTTTTATTTTTTTTATTATGTTTATACGTTTTTATGTAGAAATACTAGTTCAAAAGTGTCAACCAGTAACTTTTTGAAACTGGATTTTCTTCTAGATCAATGTTTCCTAATGTTGTACCCAACCCCCACAAAAAATAAAAAAAAATTTTTGAAAGTGTGAAAAAAAAATTTTAAATTTTTGTATAACACTTTTTTTTGTCATCAATTTTTTTTAGATTCTGAATGAAGTGAAGAAGCTAGTGTTTTTACAGTGATGTTTATTTTTTATTTTTTTTTTCTGTGTACAACTTTTCGTATAGAAATACTTGTCCAAAAGTTTCGATCAATAACTTTTTGAAACCCGATTTGCCTCTAGATTGTACTTTAGAGAGGTCATTTTTTTAATTTCTCAATTCTTCAATTTTTTTTTTTTGAAAAAACTACCCAAAATTTGACAAAAACAACTCGGAAACCATCATTTTTTGATCCGAATTTTATGAAAATTTAAACATAGATAGAAAATCCTATAAAAAAGATTTTGGTGCAAGAAAATTTTGAAAATGTGAAAAAAAAATTTGGACATTTTTTGA
>JAIPRM010000273.1:0-28652 GCA_025469315.1 Stegophylla sp. TES_Ste_2020 | reverse complement strand
ATGAAAATTTAAACATAGATACAAAATCCTATAAAAAAGATTTTGGTGCAAGAAAATTTTGAAAATGTGAAAAAAAAATTTGGACATTTTTTGAAAAATTTTTTTTTTTTTATTACCTTCCTTTGTTCAGAATTGTTTTACTGAAGAAATGATTTATCGTTTCTTTAAAATTTAATACGCCCGTCAAGAGAATACCACCCGTCGTGCGAAGTATGTCCGGCTTTTTTTCATTTTTCATTTTCTTTATTTATTGGATATAAAAAAGTAAAGTGAAATAAAGTGTAGACAAGAAAGCCGGACATACTTCACACCATGTGTATTCTTTACTTCTGGGTCAGATACGCTTGATGGATGTATTGAAAATGACTATTATTGTTCTTTATATTATTACCATACTTCACTCAGAATCATATTATTGAAGATATGATTTATCATTTCTTCAAAATTCAACACACCTTCCTAGAGTATCTGACCTGAAGAGCGAAGAATACCCATAGTGTGAAAAATATTTAACTTGTCAATACTTTTCTTTACTTTTTTTACTTAAAATTGTAAAGTGTTTAAAACTATACTCTATTTTAAATAACTTTATAACTATAGTAATATAGATTTTTTTTTTCATGGAAAATGTATTTTTCTTTAGGTATCTATCTATAAAAACTGCTCTTTTGGAACCATCAACATTGCATCTTCTAAGTCTATTTCAAAAGGCTACATGTATATGGCTTACTCAAGTTGTGTTGGATGTAGACAAAGATTATCAATCAAATAACCTTCAATCTTATTGTCCAGATAAATTCAAAGTTCTTCAATTCCCATTACCTAATATTATTCCTCCTACATTGAAGTAATGTTATCAATTTATTAAAAATTATGCTTTAAAAAAATAATAACAAATATCTTTTATATTTATAGATGCATTCCAGAATTTCTATTAGAAAATATTTGGCGATATTTAACATTAGTGCGTCATTTTCATTCACGTTCTCTAGAAGAACCTGGGTTTTCATTAGTTTACGAATTATTAAATGCTGTTTTAATTTTTATGACTTCTAACAGTCGAGTGAGGAATCCACATTTGAGAGCTCATTTAGCTGAGTGTTTAGATTGCTTATTACCTCATACAGATAGAGATAGCTCTGTAACAAACTCAATAGGATCATATAACAGGAAAATGTTATTTTTAAACCATCCACATCGTAAACAAGTAAAACACAAATTTAAATATTTTATTTTAATTAAATGACTATAATAATTATTAAGTAATATTAAATTGTATTTAATATTGTTCAGTGTCATATTTATGTTAGGATAACATCAAAATTTGATAAATTTGCTATAATAATCTCATTATATATGTGTTGGCAATTGTTTTATTTATTATTTATTTTTTTGTAAGATTGTGTATGCTTTGTTGGATGTATTTGTGGGAATTGAAATGACTGGACAAAGCGTAGAATTTGAACAAAAATTTAACTATCGCCGACCTATGTATATTGTTATGGACTATTTATGGAAATTAGAAGAACATCGAGAAGTTTTCAAGTAATAAATTTATCTACTTAAAAATAATAATAATAATT
Organism: Stegophylla sp. TES_Ste_2020; assembly: GCA_025469315.1. NCBI lineage: Eukaryota > Metazoa > Arthropoda > Insecta > Hemiptera > Aphididae > Stegophylla > Stegophylla sp. TES_Ste_2020. Next base: position 27,069 of record JAIPRM010000273.1, on the reverse strand, counting down.
AAATATTATTTTAAATTTTTAGTAATTGTGGTAAATTAATTATCTATTATGTGTTATAATTCAATTTAAATTAACAGATCATTAGCTAAAGAAGCAGAAAATAATATGGAAGCTGCTTCTCCACCCTTATTTTTAAGATTTATCAACTTGTTAATGAATGATGCAGTATTTCTATTGGATGATGCATTATCTAATATGGCACAGTTAAGACAAATGCAAGCAGCTCAGTAAGTTAATGTTTTTGAGTTTTAATTTCACACACCAAAAAAAACTAATGATTTAATATTACATAACGTGACTATAGGAAAAATAATATTTAAAAACCTATCCAAAATGTTTAACTATGTTCATAAAAACGTTTATAATATATTAGGGATGGAAAACGTTTGTGAATAATACTATTAAACAAAAATAAAATAAAACCAAATAAAAAAGAACTATAGTGAAAATGAAATTTAATTTATTGTTTTAATTATAATATAATGTATGGATTACCATAACATATTTTATACAAATTGTTATGTGTACACATTATCTAAATTTGTTGTATTGTTATTTATATTGCGTATTACATATTAATATTTCATCATAAACAAAAATATTTAGTCATTCAGAAAGTTTCTTGAACATACAAATGTTCCTGAAAGAAAGTGAAAATTATATATGAGTTGTACTAATGTGTTCTGAGAATTGTTTTATATATATATATAATATAAATGTTATTTTAATTATTTCTATAGATTGATATTAGCAGTAAAATTTGTTTCATTGTCATATTATTAATAACTTTGAAATTTGGTATTGTTTTCCTTAAAACATTTGGTTTTTGTTTTCAATATATATATTTTTTTTTATTAATTGTTAGTTTAATATGTTATATAAAATACATGGATCTGTCATGTATGATAACATTGTCAGAAATTAAATAAATCATTATCTCACTTGTTTTTAATCAAATAGTGTATTAAATATAAATAAAAAAAAAAAACTAATGCTTAATTTCTAACTAAATAAAATTAAAATAATAACTTATTTGTATAAGTTATATAAGTATAAGTTGTAAGTGTTTAAGTTGATTGATTGTGTAATTTTGCATGGATCTAATTTTATTTAATGAACTTTTGCTTCATTCAATATGTATTTATTAATTTCATAAAGGTCAAAGTTTTAAACTTAATAATATATATATAGTATTACATTACATAATATGTAATATATACATATATATAAATATATATATATATATATATATATTTTACACTAAAACATTATTTTAATAGATTTTTAAAATAGCAAATAAAATTGATTGTTATGATTTTTTATGCTCAAAATTAATTGGATGTCTTATTTTATTATTCAAATACAAATCAATGCACAAAATATTGAGGTAGTTAAGTGTTAACTGAAGAATAACTAAACTAATTAATTATAATTTGGACTAAAATATATCTTTATTGTACTTTATTATAAATACAAAAATTACATACATAAATACACATACTAAATTTTTCAGTCGTAATTTATACTTCAAAATTATTAAAATGTAATTAAATTTATTGTATATATTTTTTTATTCAATTTCAGTGACTCGGGTCAATGGAATAATTTAACTCAACGAGAAAGAGCACAAAATATGTCAGATTTACAACGCATTGGAATGATAGCTAGGTAAAAAAGTCTTATATTATATTTGTGAGTGTGTGTGTGTGTGTGTGTGTAAGAAATTACATAATATGTATTTATTTTATTTGGTAATATGCATTATTGTAAATACAGATTTGACAATATTCTTGGAAAAGAGACCATCAATACATTAAAGTATCTTACATCTGAAATTAAATCAATATTTTGTCATGCCACCATGGTTGATAGAGTAGCAGCTATGTTAAATTATTTTTTATGCCATTTAGTTGGACCAAAGAAAAAAAATTTTAAAGTGAGTTTTATTTGATTATATATTATTATTTGCTATTTACAACCAAATATCTTATAAAAAATTGTTTGAAATTTCTGCGGTCCTCAAATGGTGTGTTGGATTTGAAAGAAACGATAAAATCATTTCTCCAATAAAATTATTCTGAATAAAGTTTCAGTTACATATGCAGAACAGTAATTGTCAGCTTACATAAATTATGTTTAATAATTTTATAACAGAATCATCCATGTCCAAGTCATTATCTGTGTGAATAATCGGTTTAGCCATCATTAGAAATTTAAAGCTCTAATTTAACAAAAATGTAAATATTATAAGTCAGCCTAAATATAATAAACTTGTATAGAATTTCCCACCATATAAATAAATTGAATGTGTAAGAAATAATAACATAAATAAATATTCCATATTTTGAATTAACAATCATTTTAGTCATAAAGTCTAACTTGAAATTCTTCAGTTTATATTAGATTAAAATTAATAGTTTAAAAAAGGTTTTGATTGAAAATATATCATTATTTTAGGTCTAAAAATCAGTTTCATAAGAATTATAACACTTGAAAAAAAATTATACATTAAACCAACTAAATAAAATTTAACCACGGATAAATGAACGTATAAGGAATCTTTTGGTAAAAAAAGTGTTGACCAAATTATGAAATCAAAATTTTATTTTAAAAAGCTGGATATACTTTGTATTATGGATATTCTTTTCTTAGGTAGGGTATTGTGGATGTTTTAAATTTTAAAGAAGTAATAAATCATTTTGCCAATTAAATGATTCTGAGCGAATTTTCAATACATATATAACTATTTTATTTAAAAATTATGGTTTACAGTTATTACTTTAAAAGTGTATCCTTCACTCAACTATTTTTACATTCCATTATTAACTGAGAACAGGAAAAAAAATGTTTTGATAAAAAAATAATAGGTTGGAAAAATTTTAAATAAAAAGGATGTTCTCATATATAACATTTTATTTTACCAAAATATATTTCATTTTATTGTCTTATCTATATTTTAATTTTCATAGGGTTTGGATTAAAAAAAAAGTTATGTAAGCATTATATAATTATTATATTATATATAATATAATGTATATATATATATATTATATATTTAAATAAGCTTCTTCACTAACGTTCAGAATCTAAAAACTATTGAAAATTTTGAAAAATGACCTTCCAAATGTAACATCTAGAGTAGGGGTTGGCTCTTGCCAACCTGTTTGTAAGACAAAGCCATTAAACAATAAAAGCAATACATAAACAATAAAAAAAAGCACTTAAAAAGGAAAAAAGGCAAGAAAAAGTATTTATTTTTTTCAAAAAGGCAATTAAAAAATTTACTTAAAATTAAAGTACATTAAAACTAAATTCAAACGTCATAACGACAATACGTCGCATTAACAAGCTCTTCCAGATTTGTTCTGTTAATATTTATGTATAAAAGAATCTTGTATCTACGCATTAAGAACACATTTAAATCTATAGATAGATAGTATGGGTACTTTCGTAATCATTAAATTAACAGACCATAAAAATACTTTATCAATATCATGAATAATAAAGCTCTAATTTTAAACATAAAATTGACAATGCATTGTTTTCACAAGTTCTTATTTATTTGTTTCGTCAATATGTATTTAAAACTATCAAATAAAATCATAATTAATCACAAAAATATTGAAAAAGCCAAAAGAATATTTATAGGTAAAAAAGACAAAAACAATGGGGGCCACTGGGGCCATCTTAGAAATTTAATGAAACACATTTCTATATAAAAATTATATTTGTACTATTATCCATAAAAAAGAGGCATTCGACTTCAAATCCAAACTCTTACTGATTATTGAGATTTTTTTAGGCCAATTAGAAATATAAGTGAGTGAATAGATATCATATTAAAATTTCAAGTCTTAATATTAAGAATTAACAATTTTATTACATTAAAACTAACCAAAAAACAAAAAATATCCAATATTTTCAAAATGCTGTACTTAACTCAAAATTGGTCAAATGTTTTTGAAATTTTTATGAAGTGTTCTCGTTCCATCTTTTTTTGGTCCTATTCCCGTGACTCATCCTGTATAATATATTAATAACTTCTGTGTGGGGACCAATAAGTAATGAAAATTTATGTTCCCATGAAGATGTATTTTTTGTGTTTCGATATTCCAGGATGTCCATTTTCATTAACTATCCTTGGTACAAAACCCATTATTTGATTTTCATTTTCCTTATTTTTTCTCCAAATTTTCTATATTGGAACAAAACATAAAATTCCAAAGTTCCACAGATCCCACGACTCCTAAACATGCACCAGTTTTTTTAAAACATTAATCTCCATGTATATTTGATTTCAATATTATAATATTCATCAAAATCAAATAATCTTTTATTTTATTATAAGTGAGCATAATATGGTCATAACACTTATTTTTAATATCAACATACAATATCGTATATGTAATAAAGATTTTTTTTTCATTTATTTAAATATCTCTATTAGAGTTAAATGCATTTACAATATTAAGTATATATGTACATAATTTTAATATTGTGGACAAAATGGACCCTTTAAGAATATCTAGTAGCTAGTATTCAATAGAAAAATGTTAAGAAATAACTTACATATTGAATGGTTTTTTAAGGACACCCACATAATAAATATATATATATATATATTTTAGGTAAAGGATATGAAGGAATACAAATTTGAACCAGCTGAAATAGTTTTGAATATTTGTATGATATATCTACATTTAGGAGAAAGTACAAATGGAGGAGCATTTTGTTTAGCTGTTTCCAAAGATGGTCGTTCATATAACCCCCAGCTTTTTAGACAAGCTGAATACGTTTTAGGTATTATTAAACTGTTTGGCATATAAATAAATCAATACAAGTATAGTATAAACTAAGTAATTAAATCTTCAATTAATTTACATTTATTTATAAATACATATATTTCTACAATATATAAAGCTATAGAAACCATTTTATTGGAAGACATGAATTTTATAAAACATGGAAGTGCCTTGAAATGTATTCATAATTAAGTTTTGACCTTTATTCTATATTTTTAGAAGTTAGATTTATCATAATAATCAATAAAAATAAATATCATAAATGATCTTATTATTATTATTATTATTAGTTTTTAGTTATACTAGAACAGTTCAACAATAATTATAAAATTAACAATAAATATAAAAATATAGATAGCAAATAAAATAATATATAAACATGTAATATTATATATGTTTATATAATATTAAATGATTTATTTATTACTTTTTATAATTACAAATTGAAGTATTTTTAAACTGTAAAACTGAAAGGCAACAGCTCAATTTCCAATTTTAAATTAACTTACAATACATTTAAGTAAAATAACTATTACTGGTTTCAATTTTGATAATCTGTATAAATAATAGTTAATTTATTTTTGGTCTCTTTGGCACAATAATTATTAATAATTCCTTCAATTTCACGATTCTGAACGGAGCAAGTTAATAATGTAAAGAACACTAATAGTCTTCTTTTTCAACACAGCCACCTCCAAGAGTATCTGACCTGAAGGGCAAAGAATATCCGTGGTGTGAAGTATGTCCGGTTTTCTTGTCTATACTTTATATTACTTAACTTTTTTTTTTTTTATATATATTTTTTTAATAAATAGAGAAAAGGAAAAAATAATTAATGAGAAAAAGTGTTAGGCATATGTAAAATTTTTTTTTTTTATATTTTCAAAATTTTCTTGTGCCAAAATGTTTTTCATATTACTTTCCATCTATGTTTAAAATTTCATAAAGTAAGCATGGTTTCTGTGTTTTTTTTTTGTCAAATTTTGAGTAGTCCCCCCCTCCTAAAAAAAAAAAAAAAGAACAATGAATTGAAAAATTAAAAAAAATATATCTCTCTAAAGTACCTAGTATTTCTATAAGAAAAAGTGTATACAGAAAAAAAAAATAAACATCATTGTAAAAACACCAGCTTCTTCACTTCACTTCGTTCAGAATCTAATATTAGTTACTTTAATAGTAAAATTTTACATCTTTTTCACATATGGTAAAAATAAATACTTTTAAATGTACATATTTTCAGATTTTAAATACATATAAATCGGTGCCCTACTATATTATGTAATATAAATGAAGTATTGATATATTTTTTATTAAATTATTCAACAAAACTAAGTAGTGTATGGCTGATAAATCTCATAATCTAAGAATAATTCATTTTTATTTAAAATATTAGGTTTATAAATTATTTTACTTTTGTTTTAATTATTTTATTTTGACTTTGTTATTGACTTTTAGCAAAAATTGGAGGAGCGTCACTTATTATTGGAATTAATAATTTAGCACAGAAAGTATCAGAACTTGCTATTCAACAAAGTAATGATGAAGAGCTATTACTTTCTGAAGTCCCTGACGGCTTTTTAGATCCAATCATGTCCACTCTCATGACAGACCCTGTTACATTACCCTCTAGTAAAATAAATGTTGATCGGTCCACCATAGCAAGGTTTGTACTAGGATTCTGCTTTAGAAATATTTTTAGTTAGGCGTTTTTATTATTCGGAATCATTCAAAATTTTCATTAATATACAAGGTGGATCAAAACAGAAAGCACAGTTTTGAAAGGTTATTGTATAAAAGCAACACAACTTATAGAAATAAGGTTTATTTTATTTTATTTGGTACATCATGCCATTTTGTGCATGAATTCCTGAATATGACATTAGAATGTTGATGGCTCCCCAGCAGCCGATGCATTGATAAAGGCGATTTCTATAGTTTTTGACTGTATCTTAACAAGTATAGTAGCAATATCATCCCTGTTTTGGCTGACCTTGTATTTTATAACAAGTTAAAAATAATTTATTTCATTTATTTATTATATTAGAACATGCTCTTTGTTAATTATTGGATCCAGTATAGCAATGCAGTGCCTACAAACATTTCATAGAATGTTGAACATGTAAGAGTTAACTCAAGGGAAATTTAATGGCATAATGTTACTATAAGTAATTTTACAGTTTACCCTCCAGGCACTGTAGTTACACCTCCAAATTAAATATGTGATATTCACTTAAGTATTTGAAAAAAATAGTTTTCCATTTATTGTTTTTGAACATTGAACTCTACATTTTTAAAATTGCCTATACAATAATTTTATATCAATAGAGTGTTTTAAATAGAATAGTGTATAAGAGAATAAGAAATTTTTTATTTAAAAAAATTGTAAACGAATATAACTTTCAAAGCTGGATCAACTAATTCTGATTACACTATTATATTTTATACTTGTTGAAAAATATGAGTAAAATGAAATTGAAAATATTGAATGATTTTTTTTTAAATTTTTTCGTCTTTAGAAATGCTTAATTTATTAAAAAATATTTTTTATTTTTATTTAATGGTATTTCAGACATTTATTAAGTGATCAAACAGATCCATTTAATCGTTCTCATCTTACTATGGATATGGTAATATCTAACACAGAGTTGAAAAATCAAATTGAAGAATGGATTAAAATAAAAAAATCTCAAAAATGAAAATATTAACCAGTTGTTTGTCTTAATTTTGTTCAATTCTAATTTGTATATACTGTATTTTAAACCAAGACTTGTAATGAATATTATTAATTATTTGGAAATATATCTTTTAATTATTGTCTATAATACATATTATTTTAATCGAAATTTTAATTTTAAATAAGTTAAACCAAGTATGATAATTTTGGAGTTACTAAATTAAATTTATGCAATATTGATTAGAATATATTTTTGGATGAATAAGTTTTATTTAAAAACTACTATATAAAGTTTCATGTATCGACACAACATTAATGAAAAAATGTGTTAAAAAGTAAATTATAAAAATGTATTATAATAGTTAGGGAATGCATATTTATTTAGCATAAAAGTAAAAATATTTAAATAAGCATATATTTGTTTATTACTTGATAAATATTTAATTATAAATGCATAATATTTAATTGGAAAATTTGATTAAAACATAATATAAATAATATCATAGTGAATACAAATTATAAAATAAAATAAAATATCAACAAAACAAAAAAATTCTTATTCATTATCAGATACAACATATAATTTGAAATTTTCAAATTAAAAGTGACAGCTGTTTGATCTTAACATTGTTCCATAATTACTGAATGATCTCTCTACGTCAATTGAAATGATTGGTGCATACTTCATACAAGTTAATTCTGTCAGATTGTATTCAATTTCGAAATTGTTTTTTGTGGTTGTGCTTGATAATATATCCCTTATCGACCTTATTCTGTTTAATCCTTTTTTTTTTTCTTCAATTTATTTCGTAATTTTGAATTTTTTTTTAAAACTCCAATTGGTATCTCCAGGAACATATTCCAGTTGTTTTATGGCATCATCAACTATTTCTATGCTCTCAGTCAATGGTATTTTAGAAGTTTCTAACTTTGAAATAATATCAACTAAAAATCCAAAATTAACAGAAATAAATGATAAATTATTTTACAAATTTTTGCTTTCCATTAGCTCAATAATTTTTTCTCATAAAGCTTTTTTCTGAATTTAGAATGTTTTTAATCTTTTCAAAATTATTTGAATAATATAGAACAGTTGATAGAAATGTTCTCCATTGAGTAATAATAGGCTTGAGAGGCTAGTTAAATTGGGATACATATCTTTAAAAATTTATACTTAAATTGGCTCTTTTAAAAATATTTTTTTTATGTTAGAAATAAATGAATCAACCACAGAAAATTGATTTTTTATTGTTTCTGCAACATAATGGAAACCATGTACTAGACAAGTTGTTTGAATCATTCTTGGATAAAATGTATCTAACGCTTTTCCCACTTTACACATTTTAAGGTGCGACGTCCATTGACAGTAAAAGGACATTATTGTGTATTATACTATTAGTCACAAAATAAGTTTGTAAAATGCATGATTTTCAATTCGTAAATAATTTTTTAAATCTTCAGATTCATTTGATTGAAGTTCTTGTAATAATTCCATATGTTTCATAATTTCATATTTCAAATATAATTTCAATAAGAGTATTTTTTTCATTCAAAAAGCCACTGCTTTAACCATGATCGTTTTTCTTTTTGTTCTTCCACGTCATCAACCGCCAAAACAAATGCAGATATAATTATTGCTTTTCTTTTTCTGCTTAATAACTCGGCCACATCCAAGTATAAAATAACTAAAAAGATGTTGAAAATTCACAGTTTACAACGTGCAATACTCAAATCTAAACTAAATCCGCATACTACGACATGGAGAGTCAACTAAAAATGAAATTTCTACTAATTTGCTTTAACTTAGTTGACAAACAAATTGTTCCGTGTGTAGAGTGATGATGTTGACTAATTGGTAAACTATAGCAACAAGTTGATCAACAAATTGCTTGATGTGTGGTCTTTTATTTTAATAGTCAATTATTGGGGTAGAATATAATATGATTAAGGTCACTATTGTGTCATTCCCAAGAAGTTGGATGTAGCATACTTATATTTTCTTTATTACAATTTTATCTAAATACCTATAAACCATGCTATGTTTTTCCATTATTTATATTGCGTAAGCGATGAAAATATCTCATGATGAATTATGAAGTATCTCACAATGAAATATTTCACAACAAAACATTGCACGATGAGTAACAATAATATGAAATAGTTGCAATAAAATGTCAGCAATGAAGTGATGTGCGAAGAAATGTCTGTGACGATTCATTGCAAAATGAACTAATCCACAATGAAATGTCGTATAATCATATACACAACACTTTTATTTCTAAAAAAAACATTTTGAATTATGTTTTCAGAATAAAAAAATTTTATCTCAACATTCTTAAAGGTTGTAGAAATAATGATAGACATTCTGATAAACATAGTACAAAATTTAATTGGATAAAACTTGAAACTTATAACCCATTTAAAGGTTTTTCCTCAGTAACTTTAAGTATAATTTCATATCACGCCGGCAATATGAAACGACACTTCTCCATGAGATACATTTTATACAAACTCATTATTTTAACACAATTTTATAATTTTATGTCATTTTTCACTCTTGACGTATTTTTCTGGATACCAAAATCTATGTATGTATTTTCTAAATAATGATAAAATAACTACGGACTTTAATATTTTTTCAAAAATTATTCGACTGATCAGGACAGTCAGATAGAGAGGACAAATAAATCACTGCCCTATGCGTCTCCATTGAGAAGACTTTACTGTAGTAGGTACTTTTGGGATGTCATTTTTCAAATTTCTCAATACTTTTTGTAAAAACAAAAAAAACATGTTAACAAAAACCAGACATACTTCGCACGATGGGTATTCTTCGCACCTCAGGTGTGAAGCTCTTGGTGGGTGTGTTAAATTTTAAAGAAAAGATAAATCATTTCTTCAATAAAATGATTCTGAACGAAAGTTTTAAATAATATATATTAATAATAATTGACAATAAGGAAATATTTAACAAAATGTTATTTAATAATGATGGGTATTCGATATTTGTGTTCGTGCGAGTGTGTGTATGAAGTGATAAATGTCTTTATAAAAGTAAAAAATGCAATAAAAATCTATTTTGATAAATTAATAAATGGTCTATCTTTCAGTAATTAGTGTAATTGGTATTTTGGTATTTTAATGAGAATTTCTAGGTTTTGAGCTATTTATAGAATTAACTTTTTTTCTAATAATAGGTACATCAAATATAATTCACTAAATACATACTCATATGTTAGTATTTTGATAGAATTCATTATTTTTACATAAAATAACACACTTGAATGCACATTAAAAAAAATTGGTTCAGCCTAATCCTTTACATAGGTGAAAAATTTCATTGCGAATATTTTGATTCAATAAAATTTTTACACACAAATAATTAAAACATTTTACATGGGTTTGATTAAAAAATACAGACAAGTATTACGGTAAATTTCTAGTTTGTTAACAACCCAAAATGTTGGCAATTTTTTTTCGGAAACTTGTGTATTTTTTTAACATAGAGTATAATGTAGCAAACTAAAATCCAGGGTCATCAATAGTTGCCGTATTTTGATAATTATTTAGCATTTGCATGTATATTGTTAAACATATATTATTTTATCATCTTTCGACAAGAGTATGGTAGGTCAGACGTTATCTCACGGTAGGAAATATTTATGTTCAATGTAGGTAAAACAGTATACATAAGTTCAGTGTACAAATACACAAAAATGAAATAATATTCAATTTCCAACCACTTGGTGATACTAGTAATAATTATTACATATCATATTTAACAAAATTGATCATTTACTTGAAAAATAAAATGAACAGAGATTATTCTGCTATTAAATAACAATTGCTAAACATACTGAATATTATACTGACAATCATTATAATATATTAAATTAAGAAATCATTAATCGTCTTCAAAATTAAATACACCCACTTAGAGCATCCCACTCAAGGAGCAAAGAATACCCATAACGCAAAATATGTCTGGCTTTTTTACAATTCTTAAACTAGACTCTAAAATGAGTTTGAAATAATAAATAACAATTTTTAATTTTTTTTTTCTTTTATTTATTAACTTATAAATAGTTAAGTATTGAAAAATGTAAGAACTTAATATACTCAAATTAATTCTTGTTGGATACTTTATTAGTTATTAATATAAACTGGTTTAATGTATACAAAGGTGAACATAATAAACAATTTACTTTTTAATATTCAATAAATTATATTACTATAATGCATTTAAAATAATAATTCAGAAATAATATTCAATAAAAAATGATTAAGTTTACAAATATTTATACTATAAAATATAATACCTTTACCACTGGAATAAACTGATTGTGTAAGTATGAAAATTAATTAATGTATATTCTGCATTTCATAAAATGAATTTAACTACAACAGCTTTGTGGAGTAGGATCATCACCTGATCGTTTGGTTATACTCACCCTGGTGAATTCTTCAGATATTGTTGGATGAATACCTACAGTATCTTTTATATGTTCAAAAGTCAATCCAGCCCTATTTAAAAAAAACATTACATCAGTTTTATATATAACTTAGAATTTTCAATGGCATCATTTGAGGATGGGACAAAATATTATAATTACAATTTATAATATAAAACATGAAATTGTTCATAGTATCAATGAATATTTCAGCTTACTGAAATGATCCATAAAATGAACCTGAATAATTTGTAAGTAATTTGATAATAATAATACAGCTAGCAAGATTCTGATAACCAAGACGCCAAAAAATAATTATGATTTCAAATGAAACTCATCGATTTAGAAAGAAAAGTTCTTTAAAAATAATCGATGTCTCAAAAGGTTTTTAAGATACTGAATATATTATATTATATAAGTTTTCACTATTATAATGGAAACTTCAGTTGAAAGTATTTGTGCATGTTTTGACACTCGTCGCTATACTCCTTTGGCACAGTTGCTTTACTCCACCCAATCTATATACGTCCCTCAACTTATTGTACAATGTAGGGACATTTCAGTTTAATAATCAGTAATTATCGATAATTTCACGAGTAACCAAATATGTGGTATATTATACTTCACCATGTTTTGCCAATATAAACTGTAATCAAACACGGACCACAACTTACCAAAACTGGAAATCCCACTCTAGTTTTCATCAACTCAAAAACTCGAGTGAAAAATCAAAATACAAATTTCTCGAAAACTGAGTGGTACTTCCATGACATAAAGTATTTAAAATTAACGATTATCAAAGCTAAAAAGTCCCCACAGTACACAGTATGTCAAGGGACAATATAGATTAAGCAAAGCAAAGCAACGGAACCAACGAAGTGTAGAGATGAATGCCAAAACAAGCGGAAACTGTCTACTGTCAACTTGTTGTGTTAAACCACCAGTATTTGGATTCTGTCATGATGAATAGCAAAATACACCCAAGTCTTCATCAAAAATGAACACATATAAACACATATTTCTAATGTATTCAGTATCTATTAGAGATATCAATTTTTCTTAAATACTCCTTTTCTAAGATCAACGAGTTTCATCTAAAAACTTCAAAAATTTTTGGTGCCTCGATTATTAGTATCTTGCTATACAGACTAATAGTTACAATCATTGGCGGAAATATAATAAAAAATTTGAGGGAGGGGGGATCTAAAATATTTGTTTAATTTAACACCCTTTAATGGTAATAAACCTTATGTAATTTAAACAATTTTTAGTAACTTCAGTAGATTTATTTATTTTTTTATATTTTGGAGGGGGGGGGTATGCTCCCATCCATCACCATTTCCGCTTATAACTTTAATTAAGATGGTATAAGGTATTCAGATTAAAATATATTTGTAAGATCATGTTCCCCATAATTCTAATATTGAAATAAGAACAAAACCAGATAATACAATTATTTTTAATTTCAGTATCAAACTATACTTGCCATATATTAAAAGAATGACAAAAACGTACATAATTTAGATTATTAAATAATCAATATTAAAACTTAATAGGAAATATGTGACACCATCAAATAAATTTTATTTACATATTATCTATATGTAATTTTTAAACTATATAATTACTTTATAGCTGCAGCGTAACCTTGAATTACTTCACCTGCTTGAGGCCCAATAAAATGCATGCCCAAAACTTTTTGTGGAGCTTCCAACAAAGTTATTACTTTTAAATAACAATGTTTAACATTTTTTTGTGGGATGAAAAACTCTGTTGGTTTGTAATATGCATGATACACCTAAATAAATTTCAATAAATGTATTTATTTTATTAACACAAAATGTTTTTATTTATTTATGCATAAAAATTATTATTTATTATTTGAGAAAAACAAAATAAAATTATTTATGACATAAGAACTAAAAAGCAGAGACACTAGTAATTTACAAGCATTTACTATTTACAGTGGCATAATATATGCAGGATTTTGCTAAGGAGGTGGGAATTATAATAGTAGATAAGAGATTTCTAATAACATTTGATTTAAATTCAATATTTTTAGGGAGGCAAAATTATTATCTTCATCCCGTTGTAAAATGTTGGGGAAGTGACCGTCTCTCCCTCCATATAAATACACCACTCAGTTTGTATTAGATTAGTGATATTCCAACTTTTTAACACCAGTATTGTGTGATAACCCCTCCCCTAAAAAAAAAAAAGAACAAATTTAAAATTTCCTATTTTGACCGGCTTTCTTTCCTTTACTTTACTTTACTTTTTTTTTATCCAATAAATAAAGGAAAAAAAATGATAGAAAAATGTCCAAAATTTTTTTTCAGATATTCAAAATTTTTTTGCGCCAAAATCTTTCTAATATTATTGTCTATCTATGTTTAAATTTTCATAAAGTTTGGATTAAAAAATGATGGATTCCGAGTCTTTTATGTCAAATTTTGAGTAGTTCTTTCCAAAAAAAAAAATGAAGAATTGTGAAATTCAAAAAATGACCAGAGTACTAACTAGAGGCAAATCCGGTTTCAAAAAGTTACTGATCATGACTTTTGGACAAGTAGATCCATACAAGTGTTCACAGAAAAAAATAAATAAATAAACATCATTGTAAAAACACTAGCTTCCTCACTTTGTTCAGAATCTAAAATTAAAAATTGAATAACAATTGTTTAATGTGATTAAGAACACAATTCAAGTAAGCTTGCAATGCACACAAAAATGTATCTAAATTCGAAAACTGTTTTGATAATCCTTTTAATAATTTCAAACTCCACAGATCCAAATATTTATTTTACATTGATTTATTAGTAATGGAAATAACTATAACATGCAAAAATTGAAATTTATCCAACAAACACTTACTTCAATATTATTCTCAGTATATCTCAATAAAGCTTCTTCTTCTGTGAGACCCACACACCCATACTCAAGTGGTGAGAAAACTGTAGTAGCCACATTATCATAATCCATTTGTTTTTGACTACCATTGTATAATCGACCAGCCAATAATTTACCAGCTTGAATTGCAACAGGTGTTAATTCTGGTCTTTCCTAATATACATACACACAAAATATAATCATTCTTTATATTGTGTTCAGTTATATGGTGAAGTTCCAGAATACTATTTATAAGAGTGTAGAAATAATACATTTTGTATGAAACAAAAGTAGAGAAGTAAATATATTTCATTATAAAATAAGAGCTATACATAATTTTCTACAGCATAGAAGTGAAAAATACACATTTTGATTCTATGAAATAAGTTTTCTTGATTTTATTTATTTTTTTTATTGATACATATAATTTCTAAAACACAGAAAAACTACCTAAAATTTGAGTAAAAATGATAAAATAACATGCCACAAATTTGATTTTAGTTATAGTCTGAACTCAAAAATAATGGTACTAAAAGCATGATATTACCGCTGTGCCCCACCCATCTTATTCACCAATTTAGTCCCCGGAATAAAAAGGGTACATGAAAGGACAGCATTTTACATATATGCTGAAGACATAAACGACAGAGACACTGTCAGGCATCATTTTCATTTCAAAAATGTTTTGAACAATGGAATCAAAGATGGGGAAAGTATATTTATTCAAATACAGAGTACTTTAAAGGAGATTAAATGTTTTTTGTAAAAAAATTAAATAAATAACTTTGTACAAAAACGTTTTGGTTTCTTTTAGGTACACCCTGGTAATTTTCGGCCAGATTTTCTTCGCTTGGCATTTTCATAAAAAAACTCCATAGAATGAAAAATAAGTAAATTGCTTCATTGGGTTTTCATGTTTGTCTTTGTAGTTTTGATGGAAGCAATAAAAATACTTACATGCAATACATCACCAACTGCATATATATTTGAAATATTAGTTTGTTCAGCATTGACAACAAATTTACCAGACTCAGGATGAATTTTTAATCCAGCAGCAGATGGATTCAACTCATTTGATAAAGCTTTACGCCCTGTAGCTACAAGAACAGTATCAAACTCTCCTTGCCCATTCTGAAATGAAATTTAACAAAGATAATGCATGTTTTCAATTAACTAATAATTAAAAAAACTTACTTCGTCACCTTTCCATTCAACTAACAATTTACCATTTGGTTGTTTAGATACTTTGACTGGTATTTTTCCAATAAGAAACTTTACACCTTTATATTCCATTTCAGCTTGCACTAAATTCACCATATCTCTGTCAAAGCCTCTAAGAACCATTGACCGCACCATAACAGTAGCTTCATATCCCAAACCTTTTAAAAATCCTGCACATTCTAAGCCAATGTCTAAAATGTGTATAAATAAAGTAAGTAATTATACTAAAATTGATTAATAATTAATGATCATATAGTTACATACATCCAGCCCCAATTACCAAAGTGTTTCCAGGAACTGTAGGTAATGAAAAGAGGTCATCACTAGTGATACAATATTCTTTACAGCCTGGAAAATCTGGATATCGTGGACGACCACCAGTTGCAATTAAAATATCCTTAGCAGTTATTCGTCGTTCTTTTCCACCTTTCATCTTTGCTATAACTGTATGAGCATCTTCAAATACACCATGTCCATTTACATATTCAATGTTTCTATACAAATATGATTTTTTACTTAATAAATTGATAAATAGTTGAAAATTAATAATGAAAAATATTTGTTTTCTCTAACTTTTCTCTTAATTGTACTCGCGTAACCCAATTAACTGACTTAATATGATTTTGTACGGCTTCAACTAAAGATTCCCAGCTAAAGGAAATTGGATCTGGTATGTTCCATCCATAACTACGAGCTTCCTAAGTAAATAAAATAATTTTAACACTTAAACATTACTTTTATTCATTATTATTTTTATAATTTAAGTAAAATTGTTATAAATATTAACTTACATGAATTGATTCGCCTAACAAAGCAGCTTGGTGCATAAGCTTTTTGGGTATACAACCAACATTAACACAAGTACCACCTATTCCCCAAGTTGTACCTCTTTCAGAAGGAATAACAAAATCCAAAACTACCACTTTTTTTCCAAAACTTGATGCTTCTTTGGCACATGCTAAACCACCAGATCCTCCACCTATTACTAAAAGATCAAAATCATACTGACTACCTAAAACAGAAAAATTTAAATGATCAAATGTTGTCAATAATCTAAATGTATCATAATTTTATTATAAATGAAGTATATTTTATAAGAGGTATATGTAATAATATATTGATTATGGCTAAAATAAGTTCATTTTAATTAAACATATGTTTGGTAGCTATTTATTATAAACCAAATATTAAATAGAAAAGGATAATAAAAGAAAGCAATAATTATATAGTTTATATTATAGTCTGTAAGATGATGAATATTACCACATTAAGATTAATCCAACACAAACCTAGGTATACTGAATTTACAACAAAATAAATTTTTCAATTTTAGATAATAAGACAATTTATGACACACTGTAAATAATAATAAAATATAGTGCATTTCACTATAGGGCAAAATCTACTTAAAGCATGTTCAGACATATAATTTACATAATCATTTTCGAAAATAGGAATTTAAAATGATGAAGATTGTAGAAACTGGACATAACGTTGTTAATAAAGAAAATAGGAATATTTTTAATATTTAACAAAATTGTTAGACTATAGAGTATAATTGAGTCAACTGTACAAGTACAAAAAACCTGTGTCTAAATCAGCACTTGGAGTGACACATAACAGAAAAAATGAGGAACATACCCAAGAAATGTCTCTTTTTAGGCAAATAAAAATTGACCAAAATTTAATATAATAAATTTATTATCATTATTAACTTAATTCAAAAACGCATGTAATATATAAAACAACTTAAAATTTGTTGACTAAAAAATTACAGTTAAAATTCAAAATATTAAACAAATTAATAAGGACTAAACTGCAATCATTATAATTATTAGTTTAATAAAATGACCACATATAATATAATAACTAATAACATATGAGTAATAAATAATTAAGGTACACACTTATTTTTCTAAAAAAAATATTATTTTTGCTATTTATTCTATTGCTTTTGCATAATATTTTATGAATATTTCCTCCATTTGTTTGAAAAATTTTGTTAGATAAGGATCGAACAAAAAACATTTTAAAATAAGTAAAAAACAAAATAACTTAATTTAACCAACATGGAACTGAAAAAAAAAGATTTTTGTTGTTGCTTTAATTACATAATAATGAAACATGAACTACTAATTAGTAATAATAATAAATATTACATTATATAATGAAAACAAAATACTATAAATATATATCAATAGACATGTTAAAGCACAAGTATAATTTTAGATATATATGCCTGATAAAAAACTTGAACCATCAGTTGTGGCAGGATACAAGACTTAAAAGCATATACTTATTATCTACGTTATCTGTAAAAAAAATATAAACATGGTTTAAAATGGTTTCCATTCCATGGTTATATTTGAAATAGTTATATAATCAATATCAATTTCAGTAGTTCAGTCAGCAAAAGCAAAATGTGTTCTGTACTAATTACTGGTGCGAACAGAGGAATAGGGCTCGGATTGGTGAAACATATACTATCGAATCAGACATTTAAAGTGGAGAACGTATTTGCAACATGTAGAGATATAGGAAAAGCTAAGGTAATTATACTTACTAGATTCGATGGGGGCCATTATAAAAATAATTGTACGTATGTATTAAAATATACACAAAAAAAATGTATACATAAAATGCACAGTTCTAGTAGATATAAAAACTCTTGTATTTTGTAAACTTTTAAAATTAAAAGTTAAAAACAAACGTAGTTGTGAATCAATTAGAACCAAATGGAATGATCAGTGATAGTTACTAGTTGAATGACGAGATTCCAGAACTTGTAATGATTATCAAAATTATTGTAAGGAAAATACTGAATTCCAAACCTTATCTAATTGCATGGAAATAAATATTTTCATGGAACAAACAAATATAGTGACTAGTGGTAAATTTAAACTTTCTCAAGGTCAAGTTCATGATACCTTACCTAAAATACTCAATGCTAATAATTGCGATTTGCGATATTTTAAAACAGTGGTTCTTAACTTTTTAAAGCTACCGTCCTGTTGTAAAACAAAATATTTTTAGCGCTCCCTAATAAAAAAAATAGTATAGGTACTTGAAAAGTGTATAACTATTAACCCCGCTAAAAACTGAAAACGAAATAGAATATAAATGAATTGGCATTCTTAAAGATTCATAAATGTACTTTGTATAAATTGTGTATTAAATTAATAACACTCTATAACCAATTTAGTGGTACAAACTACGAAGTATAAACATTAAAACATTTAAACATCACACATAAATTTTAAATATTATGATCGGTTGGGTAGTGCGATTTTATAATGTCACGCTTAAAACGCGAATGTATTTAAACACGGAAAAAAATGTCTGACAAAAATTTTTCAACTACCAAAATTATTCTTTTTATAAGCATTTTATTTTTAAACATTAAAAAAATAATCAGTTTTTTTTTATTGTATTTATTTATTAAAATATTTAATTTGAGTTTTCTTGGTACTGGAATATTTTTTACTGAATACCTGAAGAGATTGAATATTATTTGATATTTTTATTTGTTTAAATGTAAGCTTAAAAATAACAAACATAAAAAAAAAATTCATAAATAATAGGAGGAGAATTAATAATATATTATATTAAAATATATTATACAATACAATTTTTAAATATTTTGAGCTTTTACAGTAAAATTTGTTTTATAAGAGATTATTTCAGCATTTTTGTATATTTTTAAAGCATATTTCTTAAATTTTACAGCATATTTGGTACATTTTTAGAGCATAAATGCATGCATATTTTAAGTTTTTTTAGACCTATAAGTCCCTAGCCCTAGTTATTATAATAATACAAACATATATATATTTTTTTAATATCAATGTACAAATACACTTTTTTTTATTTAATAAATAAAAAAAGTAAATAAAATTTAATGAGACAAAATAGTGTTAGATAAGTGTCCAAATTTTTTTTTTTACATTTTCATATTTTTTTTTTTTGTCAAAATGTTTCTCATATTATTGTCTATCTATATTTAAATTTTCATAAAGTTTGGATCAAAAAATGATGATTTCTAAGTATTTTTTGTCAAATTTTGGATAGTTTTTCAAAAAAAAAAATTAAAATGAAAAATTGAGAATATCAAAAAATGTCCTCTCTAAAGTACCAACTAGAGACAAATCTGGTTTCAAAAAGTTACTGATTGATACTTTTGGACTAATAGATCCATACAAAAAAGTGTATACAGAAA
The DNA here is from genome assembly GCA_025469315.1 of Stegophylla sp. TES_Ste_2020. Taxonomy (NCBI): domain Eukaryota; kingdom Metazoa; phylum Arthropoda; class Insecta; order Hemiptera; family Aphididae; genus Stegophylla; species Stegophylla sp. TES_Ste_2020. The sequence goes on along the minus strand of JAIPRM010000273.1, from coordinate 6,816 downwards.
AAAAAAATAAAAAAAATAAACATCATTGTAAAATTACTAGCTTCTTCACTTCATTCAGAATCTAAAATACAGTAAATAAGAATAATACTAAAGTCTATTCATATTTATAAGTGACCCAGGCGTCCATCTGTTTTCATCAGCGGCGGACAGATAACGTCTTTCGGATTACTCACAATGCCAAGTCTATGCTGTTGTGGTGCCAGAGTTGGACTGGACCAGTGAGATACCGAGCAAAACTTGGTGGGCCGTTCAAAATAATTAATGTAAAGGTTGATTCAAACTTAATCTTCCAGTTTTTAACTTTTAGTTTTAAATGAATGTGTTTAATACGTCTTTGATAACTATATTAATTTCTATATAATCTGGATAAATGTATTGAGAAAATTTAGGCCAAGATGATTTTAATTTTGTGTTATTATAAGAAAAAATTTTTTTAGTTTCATTTGTTATACATATGAGTGTGTTTGTATTAAATTTTCAGCTCTTTATATCCATACATTAAAATTTTATAAAATAAAAACTTGCAAAAAATGAAAAATTTCAAATTTTTTTAAATTTTTTTACTTACCTTAAAATTGGTTCAATGCTTTTGAAATATTTATTAGGTATGCTCGTGACTATTTTTAATAGTTAGTGAAAGTGTTTATTTGTATAGTGTTAATTGTATTAAATATTGCCAATTTTGTTTAAAAATAAGAGTGTGTATTATTAATTCTGATTCAAATTATACAAATTATATGTGCCCCCTCCCCTCTATCAAAATATCCTAGATACACCACTAATCACATGATTTGTATTTTCAGTATGTATCTATAGAATTTAAAACACACCATAAAAAGATACGATTAGATGAGAATTCAGTCTTTATTTATAACACTTTAAAAATTTCATTTTGCATGTATTACATTAAATACAATTGCGAGATACTTGGGACATATTCATTACTCTTTGACTTTGCTATTTTATGTGTTTCTCACATTATAAGTGATATATTTAAAAATAACTTAAATAATAATTTCTACAAAACATTGTAGTAGTTAGTTTTCAAAAAAATTTCACAAACAAAACTCTTTGTATGAAAAAATATATACTATTTTTCAAATTAACAAAAAAAAAAAAAAAGGTAATAATTTAAATATTCTGTACTCAAAATTGTTCTTAATTTAAATTTCTTGTTGTATTTGTTTTGTATAATAATACAATTATTAAAATATTTATACTTAAAGAAAAATAAATTTTTATAGGAATTAACAGCATTGAAAAAGAATTCACAACTACATATTCTTGAAGCAGGTAATAAAGTATTTATATCAATATCATTCATGTTATATAAGTATTTGCATGATATAGTAATCTAAAGAAACCTCTTGTTTTAAATTCTGAGCTACGCGAAGAAGCTAGTGTTTTTCAATGATATTTATTTTGCATTATTTTTTATTTTAGATTCTGAGCCGAGTGAAGAAGCTTATAAATTTACAATGATGTTTATATTTTTTTTATTTTTTTTCTATTCTGTAAACATTATTGTGTATAGAAATATTGATCCAAATGCTTCGATCAGCCACTTTTTGAAACTATCTTCGGTTCTAGATGGTAATTTAAACTCAGGATTTTTTAAAATTTGCATAAGGAAATTTCGAAGGGTTTACACTTATTGCTTTTGTTGGACCACAGACCTGACCTTAATCGTGATCACAACCTCTAACCTGACCCAGACCTCCTTCCTTCACCCCCTACAATTTGGATATTTCTCGAAATGTCCAGTTTAAAGCACCACCTAGAGGCAAATAGGATTTCAAAAAGTTGCTGGTTAAAACTTTTGAACATATATTTTTGTATACAGAAAAGTGTTAACAGAAACAAAAAAAAGTCCAAAAATTTTTTTTCAAATTTTCCTGCTCTATAATATATCTCCTACCTATTATTATTGTCTATCTACCTATGCTTAAATTGTGAATCAAAAAATGATGGCTTCCAAGTCTTTATTGTTAAATTTTGGATGGTTCCCCTAAAATATAATTGAGAAATTTTAAAAATGACCTCTTTAAAGTACCATGTAGAGGAAAATTCTGTTTCCGGTTAAGACTTTTATGTAAGTATTTCCACACAAAAGTATTTACAGACAAAAAAAATTAATCAACATCATTGTACAAACACTAGATTCTTTGCTTCACTCAGAATCTAAAATAATGAATACAACTTCTAATATTGTGTTTGTGGATTGATATATTTAATTTACTAATTTTTCTGTTTTTACTATTTTCAGATCTTATTGATCATGGATCATTTTTCAATTTAGCTGCTCAAGTTTCCAATATTGTCAAGGATAATGGACTTAATTTATTAATTAATAATGCTGGAATATCATCAAAATTCACAAGGATTGGTTTGGTTAAGTCTGAAGATTTGTTAAATCAATTCAAAGTAAATACAGTTGGCCCTATAATGTTAACACAAGTAAGTTTTTGCCTGATAATGTAAATTCTCCTCGGATTTTTAAGTTATTGTATGTTTTTTATTTATAGGCATTACTGCCATTGTTGAAAAAAGCATCAGAAAAAAACAAATCTTCTACTGCAGGAGTCCATAAAGCTGTAATTGTTAACATTAGTTCAATTTTAGGTTCTATCTCTCAAAATGATCAAGGTGGTTTCTATCCATATAGAACAAGCAAAGTAAATAACCAATTTTATTTTGATATTTATTATTTCAATGTAATCAAATTGATTTATAAGAAATAAGTCCTCTTTTATTTATTTGTACCCTTAATGAATATAATAAACATAGTCCACAATATGATGAGACTATTAATTGGTGTATATTGGAAAATGAGGATTAAAATATGCTTACCTATTGAATAGGTTTGAACTCTCAATACAACACACAAAATAGTCCATAAGTAACCACTGGGTCACTGTGGTTTATTTTTTTCATTTTAAGTTACATTTTCTGTTGGGTTGGTGTATGCAATATTATTCAAATATATGTCATTTTTTAAGGGGGGTAAAACTATACCTTTGCTCCTTGATAATTCTCTGGAGGGAGTAACTGTTTCTTGTCTCCTTGAAATTTCTATACTTTTTGAAGTTTTTCATGAAGTATGCACTTGACTTGTTTTAGCAGTCCGTGAGTTTCACTTTTCTATAGTTATTAGTTTTTGAGTTATGACTGAATAACTTAAATTGATTTATTTTGGTATTTCTAGAAAATTTATCTATACATTTTTTGATTTGTTTAATCAAAACCTTTAAAAATGTTGAATACTTTGTCCGTAAATAATTTTCATTTTATTAAATATTTTACCATTTTTTGTCAATTTTCCAGTAGTATTCCACATAGGCATGGAAAAAATATTAAGAAATTTGAAAAATGGCCTCTTTAAAGTACTATTGGATGTGACTTTGGATCTATAAAGTTCCTGAAAGAAACATTTGGACTAGTATTTCAGCACAAAAGTATTTACAGAATAAATAAATAAACATCATTGTAAAAAGACTAGTTTCTTCGTTTTGCTCAGAATCAAAAATTAAACAATAAATGCCTTTGATATAATACTATTTTTTTGGGGGGAAGGGGGAGGTTCAAGTGAAAGAACCTCAAAAATACCTGTATGTACTCGACCGATGTCATGACCTGGTGGACATAAATGTTTTTTGGAACACAGTCAATTTTTCTAAAGATTTCTAAAAAACATTATCAATTAATAAAAATACATTTTAAAGCAAAGAAATTGATAATTGATTGCCGAGTAGAAAGTTTCATGTTCCAAAAAATATATTGTATATATTCTTTAGGTACTGAGTTCTTGGTCTCTGTTCCTGTGGAAACTATTTATTTTACATTATGGGTTTTTGTTTCATACATATTGAACACTTTGTAGTATACTACAAAATAGTAAAGTCCGATATTCTGTTATATTAATATGGTGATGAATATGGGATACTATAATATTTATCATATTTATTTTATTTTAGACTGCTTTAAATGCGGCTACTAAATCTTTAAGTATCGATCTTAACAGCAATGGAATATTGACTTTGAGCATTCATCCCGGATGGGTAAAAACAGCAATGGGTGGTACGACTGCACCTCTTGAAGTTGAACAATCTGTTACTGGAATTTGCAATTTCTTAAATAATCTCAATGAATCGCATAATGGTGGATTTTATGACTTTGAAGGAAAAGTTTTGCCTTGGTAAAAACTAATGTAAATTTAAATTTTGAAAATCTTTAATACATGTAGTATTCGTATATATTTAAAAATGTTAAAAAGTATGTAAATTTTTTTTTTTAATTATTCAAGCTTGTTAAAAATATTTTTAGTAATAAAATAATTTGGTTTTGTTCACTTATTATTATTTAAGTTTTAAATTTTGTTTGAATTCATAAGAGTAAAATAAAAAGTTATTGATCGAAACTTTTGGACAAGTATTTCTATATGAAAAGTTGTACACAGAAAAAAAAATAAATAAATAAACATCATTGTAAAAACCCTAGCTTCTTCACTTCGTTCAGAATCGAAAATAAACGTCATTGTAAAAACACTAGCTTCTTCACTTCGTTCAGAATCTAAAAAAAAAACATCATTGAAAAAACAATAGTTTCTTTGCTTCATTCAGAAACTAAAAGACAATTGGAGAGATCCACCTCCCTCCCACATGCACGCCACTGACTTCAACAATGCATTTGCTGTTTAGTAAATTATTATGCTTGTAAACCAGTATTTAATTTATAATAAAATATTTACTTTTTAATTAAATTAATTAAACATGACAAGGCACATAAATAAATAAAATTAGAAATATTTTATAGCAACAGTAAAATGTTAATGTTATTCCTAAACAGATTTAAAATATGCAAGAACTTAAGTTTAACAATAAGGTAAATCAGAAATAATTTTAATTTTAATTGCTTATTAAATATCTTATAATTATTAAACGTATTCCATAATCAATGATTATATTTTAAAAATGTTTATATTCAGTGGAGATTGTAGAAATATTAATAATTTACGAGATGTGTTGCTATATTAAGTAAAACAATATATATATACACATGCACAAACACTGGTGTGATTGACATTTTTTCAGGGGGCTCATAAATAAATAATAAATTTGTGTACTTGATTTTTAAAGAAGTGTTTCATTTTTTTAGTAACCAACTAATAATCCATAAAATAAACAGTTTGTGTGGTTAATACAGATTACGCAGGAACTACAGGAAATATTACAGTAATCAGGGAACTAAATATATATATTTGTAATACACGAAAAAAAAATTAGAATTTATTTACTTAAATTGTACATTGAAAACATTTTAATCAATAATAAATAGTGTTATTTAACTGTAGTAAAAACATGATTTCTATTTTCTAATTGAAAAATTAGCACATTCATTAATATAATTAAAACCATAAATATGAAGTTTATAATGATTAATGAATAATTTTAAACCTATTTGTTTTTATAGCAATATTGTTATTTAATAGATAGTAATAATTTGCAATACACTAAATGACTAAAACAATAAAATGCAACAAAATAACAGCACATTATAACATACTTATATTATTTAGTTAAAATTTAATGACTTAAGTATGATATTGAATTTATTTTAACTAAATAATTATATGTTATAAGTTAATAATAACAATTAATATGAATAACAAAGTGAATGACAAAATAAACTATTTTATTACACAATGAAAATTAAATACCTAATTACTCAGTAAATTTTAAAAATCTTAAGATAGGATTTGAATAACATTCCAAAATATTAATCATCATCATCATCATCGTCTGAAGGAACAAACAACTCATTTTCTTCAAGAAAATTGGCCATATATTTACTTATAGTAGCTCCAATTAGTAACCCTGGAACGACTGTGAAAATAATGCCCAAAAGTCCAAAATTAATTTTTTGGGGTTCAGGTAAAAATGCACCAGTAGATGATGTGGTAGCTGTTCGCTTAAAAGTTTGTTGCATAGTTCTTGCCGTTTTAATGAAACTTATTATTTTAGTTTTCATTTTATTAAAGTTGTGAATCAAATGAACTATAGTTACAAGTAATATATAAGAGATTTTTAAAATGAATTTGGCAAATCAATATATTTCAACAATAGTTTTTTTTTTTTTTTGTCAACATATGATAAGTAAAACTTATTAACACAAGAACAACTTTACCTATGTGGCTATGTCTAAAAGAATGTATTACAACCAATATAGGTATATTAATAACATCAATAACACAACAAAACAATAAAATATTGTTAAAAAATATTAAATGATTTTTGATAATACATTTTACTTTGGTATTATCACAAAGTACATTTCATATACTGTGGTATATTTTAATCCTATGGTGCGTTCGAAAATGTTTAGATTGAAGTTGATAAGAGTAGTGTAAAGTTGGCGAGGGCCTTAGATAATACCATAGAGCATAGATATAATATGTCTATGGATAATACACACTGGATACTGGATAGACTCTTTAAAATCTTGAAGCACGTCCACTAAGCCCCGAGTCATCACTGCGAATGCCATAGCTTTATCCAATATTCAGTGTATATTATACACGATTTAAGATATACTTAAATCTTAAATCGTGGTCGAAATTCAGGGGAAATGCAATTTTTTCGACTTACTAAGGTTTTCGAGTTACCGAGGTTTTACAAAAAAAATTCGACTTGAAAAGTTTTTAATTTTTTTAATTAAAGTTTTTAAAATTTCTATAGGTATGCAATAAATGTGTTTAATTATTATTAAATACAATGATTTTTAATGTCATTTTGTATTATAATAAACACAATAAACGCG
>JAIPRM010000272.1:46868-65157 GCA_025469315.1 Stegophylla sp. TES_Ste_2020 | reverse complement strand
TTTAAATTTTCATAAAATTCTGATCAAAAAATGATGGTTTTCGAGTCGTTTTTGTCAAATTTTGGGTAGTTTTTTCCAAAAAAAACATTGAAGAATTGAGAAAATCAAAAAATGACCTCTCTAAAGTACGATCTAGAGGCGAATCGGGTTTCAAACAGTTATTGATCGAAACTTTTGGACAAGTATTTCTACACAAAAAGTTGTACACAGAAAAAAAAAATAAAAATAAAAAAAATAAAATAAACATCATTGTAAAAACACTAGCTTCTTCACTTCATTCAGAATCTAAAATAATAAAATTGGCTGTAATTAAGTTTTAATTAATCCGATTATCGAACAAAATGAAATTAACATAATTTATAATCCATTTATTTATCAATGTTGATGAAAGAGTACAATTTTAAATGCTTTCATGAAATGTGTATTCAGGAAAAACCGAGAGAGCTACAAGTCCCCTGTACATTTTATTTATGCATTTATGTATATTTCATTATTTATAATATATATTATATTTTAAATGTACATTGAAAACGTAGCTAAACTCATTACTTAGGGTAATAGGAATAACCTAACCTTTGTTTTACTCATTTTGAATACCGTTTTTATTATCTTTGAACCTTCTGTTAGATTTCTGGATACATACCATATTTATCAAAACGAAAATTATATACATTTGAAAATTAAATGTACTTTTCTTTGACGACCGAGTATATTGCATTTCAAAGAATCAGACCAATTTGTGTCGTTGCCAGAAATTAATACCTCTCGTAAAAACATTATGAGTAGCACAGCAAAAATCAATAATAATCGGCTTACCAGAATTTAATATGACAATAATGATTTTGCTCTATGATCAACATTTTGAGCCAAACAAATTAAAAAAACAACATTTGTATTTTTGGGTCATATTCTTTCCAAGCTTTCTATATAAATAAATTCTCATCGCCTGTGATCGCCATCTCTTTTACCGAAAAGGTAATTCGTGATGGAAAAAATTTAAACACGTTTCAAAAACGACTTGTCTATAAATTATTAAGAACGTCTAGTCGCTATAATATGGAATATTAAATGACGTCATATTGGCTAAACCGTATATATACATAAATAAATAGATAATAGAAAATGTATATAATAATATGTTTCTGTAGATACTACGAAAAGTAAGTGCTTATTGGATGTTATTTGTTAAAAACTAAAATTGAAAACATGGTGAATGCTTTATTTTTCTGATAAAAGGAGGGCAGAATTATATTACATTTTATATTATTTCTTCTGTACTCTTGCACTAAATATACATTATCACAACTCCATATAGTATGCATCGTCATAAAAATTGATATATTATTCCTAAAAGTTCTCATTAAATTTAATAGATTTCTTATGAAATTCTCAAATACCCTATATCTTTTATAATATTTATGAGCCGTTTTTATTGTTGTAAATCTAAAATATAAAAATATAAATCTTTTAATTTTCTCAATTTTCTCTTGATATAATATTATATTCGTTACTTCAAACAAAACTACAATTTTAACTTTTACACTAACATCGATGAGATGTATTAGTTTCAAATTATTTAATTTAAATTAAACTTATGAAATGAAAAAATTCCAATGTTTTATGTTTACAGTGATAAAATTCTTTTTTTTTTTTTTTACTTAGTTGATTTGTCAAGAATATTGTATAGAAAACATATTTAATATTAAAATATCTATAAATGACACATCAAAACCTCCACGTGTTTTCTATAACAATTTAATATTTCAACATTAAATTATTTATGACGGAGAGAGTTTGTCAAAGTTGAACCTAAATGAACTTCGATAAAGGGAAACGCAATTTGAATGGTGTGTAGTTTTAATGAAGTTTCGTAAAATTAATGACCACAACAGATATATTCTGAGAATTCGAGGGTTGCAAATTGCAATTTCCTTTTTAGAAATCAATTAATCCGTCTTTCAAGCGCGCGAAACGTCGGACGAGAAGAACAGATGAAGAAATAATAAGTTGTGTTTCCATTTTGAACATATAATCGATAGTTGTTGCCGAAAAACAAAAGACCAAAATCACTTTTCACCGTTTGATTATACATATATTATATTACCTATATACTCAACGCTTTTCATTTGTTTTTGTTTTTGGTCTTGAAATACAAATCCTGCACCATTACCCATCATATATAGCATTACTGTATGTTTATAACGTTTATATAACCCTTTTCGATCAACCTGTCCGTACAATATAATAATAATATGTTGTGTAGATGATATTTTGACGTACGATTATTATACGAGATATTCGACAGGTATCCAAAGTTATATTATATACAACACGTGCGGGAAAACTGGATGGATAAAAGTGGTGGTTAGTACCAAACACCGCTCATGAAGCTCTGCGAACCGTGATGTGGGTCAGACGGAAATAAAAACAAAACATCACCACCACGGACGATCATTTATTGTTTTTCATTACTATTTCCAAAAATAGGATTATTCGAATTCTCACACGCGCTCGCCTCTTTGACCCGATAACAATAATCCTGCGTGGTGCTGCGTTCAGTTGATGCTTTTAATCATTTTATTTGTTTTGAAAATCGATAGTTTCAAATTTCTTCAGGTGCACCTATAAGACATAGCCCATAAGCGTATGTAAGAGGGATGTTTGGGGGGCCAAACCCCTCCCGTTAATAAACTCCTAATGAAAAATTTCACTTTTTCACGAGACAAAATTTGTAAGCTTATTAAATATCAATAACAGACGCTTTTATTCACAAAAAGTGTGCTTTTAAAATGTAAATATATTATGCTTATTAGTATTTAGTGCCGAGCACTTACTTCATTTTTCCCCATCTCAATAAATGTTCAATAGGTATGGAAAAAAAAGCTTGTAAATATATGTCTTCTACTTTTTTTGTATCTTCCTTGTGTGTATTACCGAATTCTACTGGTATTTCAAATTGTATTAGAAATAAGCGCACTCAAACGCGAGATATTTTCAGATTTTCTCAATTATTTAACCTAACCTGAGTATTTTACTAGTGGACATTTTAAGTTTCCAGCTCCATTATTTTTGGAATACTATCTAAATAATACTAAAATTTAACTCAAAATTGCTATTTTTTTCTTTATGCTTGAAAAAAACTGTTAGAATTTCGAAAAATTACTTCTATATTAAGTAAGCATAATTTTAATATTTACAAAGTTTGTTCTTCTTATTGTAGCGCTCGCGCTTTAAGCCGAAAATTTTACTTTTTCAACCCCTCCCATTCCAAAATATATACCTACGCCTGTGCTATATATATATATATATATATATATATATATATAAGACGTACGCGCGATGTAAATATTTTAACGTTATTAAATTGCTTATAATAAATCGCGCGTTCTCTCGTAGATAAATCTTCATAAAACTCTGCGTATTCCGCGATATTAGTTTCATGTGAATACGTCATGAAATATTGCCTATAAGATTTACACACGAACGAGGAGGAAATCGTAAAAGAAATTGAAAGGAAAATTTCTTTTTTTCCATTCCCTTATCACCTAATTAAACTCTACTACATTTCTAGATTATTAATATATTATTGTATAACGACTGCGGTGCTGCAGCTGACAGACGTAAAACAAAATTGTAATATTTTTCTTCCCGTTTAATTAGCTCCACATTTATTTTTATTATTTCCCCCCACCCCCAAGATTAATTAGGCGCTTTTAAACTCCACATCGATCACGCGCACACGCCCACGATAACACCCCGCAGCAATACATTGTGTATATAGGTACATAATTCCGCGATTTCATTGGAGGATTCCATAGGTGTGTACACAACACGATCGACAAACGCTTTCGTGCCGCCTATATATATATATATAGTCAAATAACGACTAGCTCCCGTGTGCGTGCGACAGACGTACGTCGCCGCGGATTTACCGCGCGCGCGTTGTTATGAATACACGTATTTTACCTGGCAATTAATTATTATTTCGTATCCGAAGCGAACACAATACATATATATATATATATACATACACAGTTATAAATCACGTACCGGGAGCAATTATTGGTACCCGCGTATAGGTGCATTACAGATTGTAAGCATATTATAATATTATGTATATATTGCGTTTTGTGCGATTACCGTTCGCACGTTATAACCCCGCGGGTGGTACGACGACTGCGAAACCCCAACAGCAACACACAGCAGATCCAATATTATGTCTGTCAGTCTGTCAGTAGTACAGGGTGTGTCCAGCCCAGTACGATTTGACAAAACGTTCATTGATTTTTATTTTTTTATTAATAATTTTTGACTTTTTATTTTTTTTATGTCCGAAAATTTGAAATTTGAAATTTTACACTACAGCAGGGGTCTGGAACCTACGGCCCGCGGGCCGGATCCGGCCCACCAAGCTAATTAATGTTGTTTATACCATCGTATTCAGCCTCGAAAATACATTAGATGGCGAAAAAATATTACCACAACAACAATATTATACAACCAAATTATTTTTGAAGTTATGTTATAAAACAATTTTCAGTTTTATGAATATTCGGATTGTAGCTTATTTTACAATTTTTTGTAAATTTTTCAATAGATTTTCCTCGTTTTTGGAAAAATTATTGAGAAATTTTAAAAATTACCTGTCTTAAGTAATATCTGAGTGTGATTTCGGATCTATAAAGTTACTGATCGAAACTTTTGAGCAAGTATTTCTATACGAAAAAATGTTTCCAGAAAGAGAGAATAAAAACATCACTGTATAATCATTAGCGTCTTCGCTTCACTCAAAATTTAAAAATTATGTAAATAAAATTAAAAATGTATAAAAATAAACATAAATTTTTCTATTAAAATCTTATCAATTCTTCGATTTTATAACCTCCTCTATTCCTCTAAAAATATTGACCCGCGATGCCAAAGCGTATCTTAAATTTGGCCCACCGTAAAAAAAGGTTGGAGACCCCTGCACTACAGTTTTAGAAAATATTCAAAACACCGATTTGGTTAACTTGTTGTTTAGAAAAATATTGGTGCTTAAATATCTAATAAAAGGTTAATCCGTTCATTTTCTACGATTTTTGTTTTAAGTTTGTGAATAATTTAATAATTTCGTCCAAATACATCACAGTACTAATGGTATTATTGGTAATTATGCCGCGTCAACTGGTGATATTATGACTCAATTAACAGTGTTATTAAATTATTCGCCGACTTAAAAACAATCGTAGTAAATGAACGGATGAACTTTTATTAGATTGATTTAACATCAAATATTATTCTAAAAATCAGATTCACAAAATGGCTATTTTAAATTTAGTTCTAAAACTATAATATAAAATTTGAAAGGGTCCTAAAAAAAATAAAAATATATATTATATTATACGTTATTGCTGTAGCGTAATGCAGTAGTAATAATTTTCAAAAAAAAAATTTTGAAACTTTATTAATAAAACAAAAGTTATTGCATTTGTCGAATCGTACGTGGACACCCTGTATAGTATAGTACAAGTCATTTTCCCGAGGAAAATTAAATAACAATAATAATTGATGATGGAAGAAAAAAAAAGTAGGTATCCAATATGCGCTTTCACCGCCGTGCGTAATAATAATTACAAACTACCATCGCCGAAATTCAAAGTAACAATAATAATAATAATGAAAAAAAAATACAAGTGTATCATTAAACAACACGTGCACAACAGTTATCGACACAGTGTTGTTAATGTTATTATTATTATTATTATAATAATAATTAATAATCGAGCAGCGGGACGCGCACGTCTCGTGTGCTTCGCAATATTCGATAATGACGACGGTTACTACTATTCGTATACTTCGATTTCCCGTACGTCTCCCCCGTGACTTGTTACGTTGACGCCGGTGACCTACACGTCCAGCACTTAGAGTCGTATTGACATGGTTCACCTCGCTCGTGATCCGCGTCTCGTTCGCCGTCCATCGATACGTGTAATTATTTTTTATTTATGACAGTGTGCTGCTCGAATTTTTAAATTATGATTTTTGATTCGCGTACGTAACCCGCGAGTATCCTGTTACTTTTGTTGTCTCTCTGTACCGGGAGACCACTCTGGTACTGACCCACGATATGTGTTCGGTATTTTTTCATATCGTCGATTTGATATCGTTTTCTTTTCTTTTTTCTTTTTTTTTTTCTTAATTTTCTTAACATTTTTACACGCCTACATGTGATACGATCTTGTTATACAATGTTTACTCCTACACTACCCCTAATCAAGGGCGCTCGAAGACACATTTTTACCAAGGGAGGACGATATATATATATATATATATATTAGGGCGGTCCTTAACTGTAGTATCTGTTTTGAAATTATATTAATCGGGGATGAATTTTTATTTTTTTGATTCTGGGTGGAGCGGAGATTTACAATTTTTATTGTTATTTCATGTTTTCGGAGATACATTTTCATACTGTTAAAGTTTTCTAAACGTTTCGACCAACCAACAACTTTTTGAATTTGGCTCTAGATAGTACTTGAGGCAGGTCATATTTCCAAAATTGAACAAAAACACCTTTAATCCTTTTTTCTTGAGTTCAAACTTAATTATAGACAGACTATAATATGAAGAATATTTAGGTGAATTTTTTTGGGAGGTTTCTGATTGGAGCCAAGATGAAGCTAGTGTTTTTATAGATAGACTGTAATATGAAAAATATTTTGCGCGAGAAAATTTTGAAAATTCAAAAAATTTTAGAAATTATTTTTCTAATACTTTTTTTTCATTAAAAAATATTTGTTTGCTTTTCTCAATCAATAGTGAAATATAAAACTGACCGAATAAAATAAATTTTTATAACACACTTTATAATTTTCAAAGTAAAATTGTCTTGAAAAAATAATTTATCGTTTCTTTGAAATTCAATACACCCACAATGCAAAATATGTCCTCACTTTTATTTTCTCAATTATTTCATCATAATTAATAGTTTTGGTCATCTGATGTTCTATGAATTTTAGCGATAGATCTTTGAGTTTTTCTCAAATAATATATTAGTGCTAGGTACGTAGTTAAGATTTCTAATCGACTGAAGTTTAGAAAACGTACGTTCACATAAGCTACTTGTTATAGTGATACAATTGTGTTAAGAATTATTAATACAATATTATAAAAGTAAATAAAACTATTAATAATTCTATTATTCGGTATGGGAAAATCAGTCTACATAATATATTGATAAATTGTTTTAGAAGTTTTTTTCCTGTTGGTGAAATATCAAGTATATTTTTAATACTTAAAACTTTTTAACTTGAAAAAAAAACAATTTAGCATTAAGCAAACGATAAATTTATTATTTGAAAAAAGATAGCTTTTAAAAATATACCATTGACCAAAAAACAGAGGGACTATGCCCCTCCCCCTTACGATCACCTTAGAACCTGACTACAAACGGATTCTCGCTGTTAACGATTGTGAACTTGTACAATATCCGCGTGTTCGACCGTTGAAAAAATCGTCAATTAACGGGGAAGTAACAAGTAGGTACTAAGTACTAACCGAAGTGATGTTATTTACTGTTGTGCTATTTACGTTATCAATTATCATGTAATAAAGACAACGAGTATCCATTAAGGTATCATACAGCATTGTATTATATTGTAGATATTGACTTCCGTTTTATACAAATATAAATGAAATATATTCAAAAACCAGTCAACATCGTTTCTTCCACTGACCACTATATATAGGATACCGTTTACTTTCGGATGAGCAATTTTTAGTTCGCATCCTGGTTTCGAAAGTCAACCATACCGGTTTTGCACAATATAACTATATTTTTTCGAGACAGAATTTTTTTTTTCTGTTCCATACTGCTTTACTTCATATTGACTGAAAAAAAACCCCAGATAAATAATATTATTTTAAGGTCAACAATGGAACAAAATAATCCGATAAAAAAGTTATTGTTACATGAAAAAAAAATATATATTGGTTTTTCGTGGATCAAAATAATATAGATTTTAATCCGAAACGTCATTTTGCGTGTCTTAAACTTATAAGTAGTGTTTTTAGTGGATGCATTTAAAACCAAATATTAGTTATAGAAATCTTAAAGGCAAAAACTTATTCCATATAACAAGGAGATTTCAGTGGATTTTTGTTGTTTCCATCGCGTGAAGTCAATAATAGTTCAAAAGACAATGTTTTATTGTAACACGCAGGTGCAGTGATGTATAAAAGCGTAGCAATAAAATATATTATACTTTTTATAAAAATGTATTTATGTCATAAAAATGTATATTAACAATATTCTCATAAAACTTTATTCACGCTCTGTTGATCAGACAAACCTCTCGAGCTGGTATATACACTTTATATAATATACAAAATGTATTTACGAATTTCATTTTGATATTTATACAGTCATCATGTACGTGTGTGTGTGTGTGTGTGTGTGTGTGTGTGTGTGTGTTATTTCTCTAAAGAATTTTGTCATTTTTTTTTTTTTTTTTTTTTGATTGGTTATAGTACTTCAACATTCAGCACACTTGACCGGACATACATTTTGCTCTCGACGTTCGGTTACTGGCCATCTTAAGAATAATATATATTTCTGGAACTCTTGTAGGCCGGTAAAATTACATTTATTCGAGAATAATTGCCTTAACAAAACTCAAACATACTTCCGAAAAAAATATCATTTGTGACATTTTATTTTACCACTTTCAACCCTTTTTATTTGTCATTTACTGTGTAATAAACTAGTTCAAAATGTCAGCGGAAAAAAAAGACAAACTTGTATAAATTATTATTCGAAATAACGTTTTAAATTAAATAAGTTCTACGTTAAGTAATAATAAACATTACCATAATTCGAATTATTGTATTTTACTTACAAAAATTTTAAGTCTTAGTGCAATATTAATAATAAATGCTGCACATAAATAACAATAGGTTCATTATTGTTCATTTTAATACATTTAAAATAATGTGCATCATTATAAAGATTATTAAAAATTGTAAATAATTATTATCATAAATAACAGTTATCTTTTTTTTAAAAAAAAAAGTCATTTTAAAATTTTAAACATATTTAGACATGAACTAATAGAGTAATAATTTTTTTTTTTTTATTCATAAAGCACTAAATGGATGCAAATAGATGTTATAAATAATAATTCAAGTAGTACTGTGTTCATAATGGGGTTTTCTTTAATATAAAACTTAGATCATACTAAGTTATTAAAATATTACATTACTTTTCAACATTATTCGTTACTTGATATTAAAAAAAGATACCTGCTACACGAAGTAAATATTTGTTCTAAATTTTTTTGAATATTTAAAAACACTTTATTTTCCATTAATTTTAAAAGTACTCTTTAATATTTCAAACAGGCATAAATTATGTACTATATACATCATATATTGTATAATATGTGCATGTGTAATATGTATCTTCATAAATATTTATACCTACTGACATTTTTAATGTTTGATAACGTCTTGTTAGTTTTTTTTCTTTACTGAGAAACACAGAAATCGTACAATTTCTGAATCCATTTGAGATAACCTGTAAGTTTAAGATTTAACAAACCCCAACTGTGTAAAAAAAAAAAAAAAATCTTGTTAATTTTAAATTTAACTGAATTCCACTCTGAAATCACTTTTCTGTTGCGATCAATATTGACATATTATGTTATACGTATATAATAAATTACTATTATTTTCTTAAAAGTACTGTTGTAAAAAAAAAATGTTTCGGAATACCATATTCTATTCCTTTACAAACTATTGTTATTTTTAAATAAATTTATAAAAATAACCTTCGGTTGAATTCTGATAATTCGGAAATTATTAGTTGGTTTTTTTTTTTTTTGTAATGAGAATACATACAAGCTATACAAAATAGTGTATGCTATGAGTGGAAAAAGGATAAAGTACAGATATATAACTTGATTAAGAAGTCACCCAGTAGTGGTGACACTTAACTTGAGTAATGAAAAAAGGACGATGAGAAGAAAACAAAAATTAAAATTGGATGCGACTTAAATCAATGGCTTTTTCAGTCGTCGGCGAGGATTTTCGGGAATAGTAATAGCATTTAATTTTTTTTGATGAGAGGATTTTCATGATTTCCTAGACGTGAGAAGATTATTACTTGTGAGATGTTATGGATTCTTCTTCAATCGTTTTAATATGCAAGTCATTGTGAAGGGTTTTGTTAGAAAGGTAAGGGGCGTTTGTAATTTTTCGTAATGTGATACGCTTGGATTTTATTTAAATTTGTTTTTATGGCCACATCTTACAATAATTGTAACCCATAGGTCCAAATTGGATTTATCAGTGACTTGTATATTAGTATTTTCGTTTTTAATCTTGTAAAATTATTTTTTGATAATACAAATTTAAGCATACAACAATGAGAGTTTAAGTATATTAGTCTTTTTGATCTTATACGGATATTCCAAGTTCGTCTTTTATCGAGCTTGAGGCCTAAATATTTTACTCTGTCAGATGTAGGTATGTTGTCAACTGAAACAAGTAGACAGAATCCATGTTTTAAGGTGAAGGTAGTATGACGTATTGATTTGCAGTGATTTAATTTTATTCTACATTTAGAATGATGTCATCATATCAAATGCATAGGAACGTTGTTTTGTTTTATTAGTAAAAATATATCAGGTGGAATTAATAATAATAATAATACGTAATTTACAATATTCATATCATCTTTGCATAAAACCTCACACCATTACTATTTTATATTCTACGTAGAAGAAACGAGATAAATGACCAATCATGAAATCTCTGACCTACTTAGATAAATTATCAGCATTATTATAGGATTTCTGTTGAGAATAAATTTATCATTTTAAATAAATTGAAAGTATACAAATATTTAATAATATAGTTGTTTTTGAACAAAAAAAGAAAAGAAAAGGCTTTCGAAAAGCTGATTTTCCAATCCGCTTATTCGCCGTAGAGGAATAACATTGTGCTTATAATATGGCATGTTTTACATAAATGATCCAGTTGTTGACTGAAAAAGCACGAAACTATATTTTATATTGATATCCCGTTATATAATTAATTAAACGAGATGAAACCAAACTGGTATATACTGATACTGATATACGGGAACGAGTTTTTTTTTATTTTACATTTCCTGTAAAATTAAGAAGAAATAAAGATTCGTAACACGTTTTTGCGATTACCTACATATTTGTATGTATAACTAGTTTTCACGCGGAATTCGTTCATCATTTTTTCATTATTCAGTTTTACACGACCAAATCGAATATTTATCTCTTCAAATCACCATAGTAAAACATATTGAAAAAATCTTAAATTAGAATGAGCACAAAATTAAATTATGTATTTTAGTTTGAGCTTTGAAAATTGTGACAATTATTGTCTATTTTCAGCACGCACTAATTTGATGAATTATTCTCGCTAATAATTAAATAGTGACCAAACTCACAGTAAAGTAAGAAATTCTGTAACCCATTAAACGTGCATATATAGATCGGTATCAGCATGAATATAAAACTATTTATAATGAAGTTATTTAGGTAAAATAATGCGCGTGTGTGTGTCATCTACTTATGCAAAAAAATAAATAAATTACAGTAAAAGCATTTAAATGTTTTATAAGGGAGTTAACTTTTATGATTTAGTAGGAAATGTAATTATATTGTTACGCAGAATGTTTGCCCTGTACATTGAAATTCATTAAAAAATTAACCAGATTTTAAGACAATAACTTTGTTCCCAACCGAGTTAAAAATAAATATAACATAATTACTGCACTTCATTCGCGTTGATTGATGATTGTTTTAGAATAAAATAATGATAAAAGTTGTTTTCTCTAATTAGTAATTAATCTGTTGTAAATTTACTTTAGATAATATTTTATATATTTTAAAAGGGGGATTTTTCATGCAACGACCATCGAGATAAAACACATATTATTATTGTGAAATTTGAGTTTTCCTTTGTACACGTTTTGCGTTTACCCGCAGTAATAATAATAATAATAATAATAATATGCGGTATACAATTTCATTAGGGTTAAAAGCCAGTTGATGCAACATTGAATTCCCAACCAACTAAACAAACACAGTAATATTATAATTGTAAATTACTATTAATCGGGCTTTTCGTCTTTCGCGGGTAGTGTTGTAGCGTGTAAGAGAGGAGAATAGCAGACATGAATATAATATTGTGCATATTTTATACACTGTCGTATAATATGAGACTTGGATGTACCGTACAATGTATATTTTCATTTTAAAACGTAACGCGAAATATATCCAATAATCTCAGATCTAAATAAGATTTTCGAGAGAACCGAATGATATATGCTAAAGTTTCCGATTTCGTATGAATTCAAAAGTGTACATCTTCAGACATCACACTTTTCCAGGTAGCATACTTTTGCATATTCTAAGAATTTTAGATTTTGCGCGGAGTGAGGAGCTAGTATTTTTACAATGATATTAATATATATATATAATATAAATAGATATATAGAAATACTTGTCCAAAAGTTTCAACCAGCAACTTTTTGAATCAGAATTTTCCTCTAGATAGTAGATATGAGTAGACAATAATATATTTAGGTGCAAGAATATTTTTAATATGTAAATTTTTTTTTTCTAATTTTTTGCCCGCCACTTTTTTTTATCAAAATGCTTTTTTTTCTCTCCTCTCAGCTTATAGTGGAACATAAAACTGGCTGAGTAAAACAAAAATTTTTGTAATCTATCAATGCACCGAACAAAAGCGCTCTACCCATGGCGAGTAGTATGTCCGGCTTTTGTCAATAATTGCAACACGTGTTTACAACTCCAGATTTTTATAGACCAAATTTATTAAGATATTTTTAACTTTTAACCTTAAAACCGAATTCACCGAAATTCTGAATGACCACGAACTTTCTAATTTAAATTATTGCGTTTGCCACAGTTATTTTCTGATTATTCAAATTTCTTTGTGCAATTGTATGTACTTTTTTGTTTCACACATTATTGATTTCGTTTATTTTTATACGCTAGTTGCACATTTTCATGGTTAATTACGTGCTAAATTTATTAGATCGCCCAGGGCACTTGTCACAAATGGTCGCTAAACAGACAAAAATAATACTTTGATATTTTGAATTTTCATTGATATTTAAAATAAAAATTTTAATTATATTAATGCAGGCATAAATTTGAATAACATAATTGGGGCTGATAAATATATGCCCTAAAAACCAATTAAATATGTATGCAGTAATGCACTAAAAAACTACGGAAATACCCCCTAAAAATATGCTCTGAAAAAAGTAAAAAATAAATTCTAATATTCATTTTTCATGAAGTTGGTAAGAGATGTTTGATTTTTTGTTGTTGATTGCTGAGTGTTTGAATACTACAAGACGTGTATTTAATATTTATCCGTTTTCATATATTATATAATATTGTAAATCGTTTTTATATTATATTGTAATCTTTACTTCACAAATTTTACAAAAAAATATATATTCCCATCCAAAGAAAACACATTTTTATCATATTTAGATATGAAATTATTGATTCGACTAGCGTTGAAAATATTCACTTTTGGAATTTCATTCAAATAATTTAAAATTCAAAAATACTAAAATCGATAGATTTACGCACTACGCAATGCATGAGTATACAATGCCTACTGATTAGTTATCTAGCAGTACTTATTTATTAATAAATATTTAATAAACGATAACAACTTACACGACATGTGAAACAAATTTAAATTTTGTCGTGGTCACTTAGTATATTATCAGCTCCCTAATGTATTCTGATATTAAAAAATCTTTGAAAATTTAATACTTTGTGAAAATTCTCGATTCGTCGACTTCAAAATATCTTAAATATTTACTAGATCCCAAATATTTTGTAAAAAATGTACTAAATCATGAAATAATATGTCCTTAAAATGTAAAACCTCCTAAATATGCAAAAATATGCCAAACAAAATATTGTACACAGAATCATTAGGTTATGAAACATATTTTGGTGCAAACTAGCAAACTATATAAATTAAATCCTTTCTTGAAGTTGAATATTCTAAAAAGTTATGTAATTTATTATAACTAAACTATAAATGCAAAATTAAATAATTTAAATTGAGAGTTTAACTCATTGCCATTCAATCAATTTTGGCATTGAATTTATGACCTAAAAGTCAAAATGACTCGAAAAATATAACATACATTACATAAAGGGTTTCGTTGACATACGAATCTTTATAAATAATTTATGTTTTGCACTTTTTTGCCTTTATATTTTATTTTTTTTTTTAGAGTAGTTTCCGACGTATATTGGTCAATTACAGTCATTTCGAATTAATTTCCACTAATTTAGATAAAAATCTCATTTCTCCGTACGTTTGTTTATTACTTGAATTCTAAAATTGTAAACATACGTTTTAACAACTCGATGGGCTTTTTTGTAGGTTTTTAAAACTTTTTCTTGTTTTTTTTTTTTTTTAGGGCATCGACATCCGAGCCCGATATTTATAATATAAGTAATAACCAATGACGACCTTAATTATGTAGCTCACATAAAATACCCGACTTGTTTCAATATAGGTACATCTTATTCTTCAACCGAAATATTTCACACGTCTGATCATCAAGTGAATTCAGTATATTATAAAATTTTTCTTTCTGCGGAAGCAATATATTATTATTGACTGTATCATTTTCTATATTGAAAACGTAGAAAAACATTGACTCAATGGTGTGTATTTTGAAACTGTCTCGTACTTTTAATATTGCGTATCGAGTATGTACTATGTGTATATATATATATATATATATATATATATATATTTATTTACGATATTACGAAGAATAAATCTGTGTGAGGTCCAAAGAAAATGCGACGAAAATAAAAATATATAAAAATGAAGTTTGCTCGTTATTATGACGTTTTCCTTCCGGCGGCAATGGAAGCAACGCGACGGTGAATGCTGCTACTGCTGCTGCTGCTGCTGCTGATGCTGCGGCTCTGTAAATCTGTAATGCGTCGCGCGCGTTATTAATGTTTCTGCTGCGAGCACATTAATCCCGCGAGACGCTAACTGTATTACCGTGTTAATTCATAGGTCTCGGCACGAAACTATGGTCCTTAACAAGCAGCTAAAATGTAAAAGCTCCCTGTTCTCTAATCAAATACACTACCGTTGTGTCGTGGCGATAATTTTAAAAATTAAATCCATTAATATTACACAATATTTCACAATAATAATGTTTATTATTTTTTTTTCCGAACGAAACGTTTTTGCGCTCGTTTGACGCGCATATATATATAAAAAATTTTTTTCCGTTTCGTTCTGAAAGATCGTTTTTTAATTAATGCCCGTAAGCTATTCAAAAATTTTGATGTCTGATACAATTTCTTGTTTTTCGCACCTTCATAAATCGTAATTAATTATTATTCGGATTTCACACGTTTTCGAGCGTGTGAATGAAACACGAAAACTGCATTTGAACGCGAGTACGAAATTATAAATTGTATTTAATAATATTAAGAACATTACTGGTTTTTTATTTTTAAAAAAATATAGATACCTATTTCTTCAATGAAATAATTACCCGAGTCGTTAATACTGTTTCTTGTGCATTAAGTTAAGGAGCACAAATCATTTACGAGTTTTACCCACCTATACTCATTACACGGGGTATCCATAATCTAGTAATGAGTAATGACTTGTTCTAATTATCATTTTTTAATTAATTTTTTTTTTTTTTATTTAATTAATACTAAATTTAACTGCACTACAACAACGTCTTAAAATATTTTTTATTTTTGGACCTTAAAATTTGAATGTATAATATTATGTACGGTTTAATTTAGAAAAATCAAAATAGTCATTAGGTAAACACAATTTTTTTAAAATATAGATACTTAAAAATGTATTTAATAAAGTCATAAAACTCATGGTAGTTTAATGAGATAACACACTTATAAGTTTTAACATAAAGACCCACCCATCCATTTTTTAAAACAGGACCAGTTGCTCCTTAAATTCTTATTTACGGGCCACCCCCCTCCTGAGTTTGTGAAACAGGTATTTTTTGAGGTATAAAAAAATTTAATTTGTTTAAAATGTAAAACTTAATGTTGTTTAATGTGCCAGTCTATATATATGTATATAATTAATTGACATTGAGTTTGAAAATCCATTCCGCTTTTCCGCAGGATTAATATTTCGCAACACACGTAATACTTAAAACAACCAAACCCAACCGTTTTATTATTTTTTTTTTACATATTATTCATTGATTCGACCGGTAATTCATTAGTTCGAGAGTAATATTGTGAAAATTACGTCATCATTCTCGTGACGCGTACGTTGATAATATCACTGCTGCAGTGTACGACCTATGTATATGTAACTGTAATCGACGTGTATCTGAAACAATATTTTCATTGGAAATTAGTTTGTAAACACAAACGAGGTCAAACATCATCAGATTTCGACCAAAATGATTTTCGTTCATCGACAAAATGTCGGCTTGGGTTCGGTCTTACGCAACAATTGTTAAACTCCTACATACAATACATGCGTGTGTTGGTGTAGTACACACAGTGTAAAGTGTACACGTTACATGTAAATGAAGATAATAATGTACTATTAAACATTCGAGGTAATTTGTCGAAAAACGACGCGCCACCGCGGGCCGTCTTTGATATTCGTCTTTGACAATAATATAAACGGCGCATCGTGAAAATAATGCGTATATAAATTGAATTGTTTTACGAATCGGCGTTTCTTGTGTGGAGTGGATATACAAATTACCTCCTGGGTCATATTTTCGCAATAGTTCAATGGGCTGTGTGTGTGTGTGTGTGTGTGTGTGTGTGTGTGTGTGTGGTGAACGACGACAATAATTTATTTATTTTTATTTTATTTTTATTTTTATTTACAAAACGGGCCGTGGCCCAAGTACAGATAATTAAATATACAATATAATATACAAGAATAGTAACATAACATTTATGTATAAATATACTTAATAGAAAAATGTGTAAGAAATGATTACATTGGTATGATAAAATTACAACCAGTTATTAAAAGAGACAATGCGCATCATCCTTAACATGGGTTAATTACGAGAATAGTTGGTAGTGCAAATTGGAACGTAGAAAGGATAGGGTGAGCGCGAATGAAAGCTAGGAACTTTAAAATGTATTTATATAATAACCAAACGGAGTCTTTAAACGACGAATTCGATGGGGACAAAAAGCGAGTTGATTAAAACGGCGGTGATCTGATGATCCAGTGCCGTAGCGTGAGGGTTGGGGTGGTCCGCCCCGGGCGACCCAGGCGACGAGGGATGTCGAAAAAAAAAGTTGTTTCACCTTAATGCTAATTTGTGGAAATTTGGAAATCAGCGAGCGAAATAAAAATTGAAAAAAGGTCTTTTGAAATTTAAGCGTTGAAGTAAAGAGCCGAAAACAAAAATAGGTCTTTGAAAAAATCGAAGCAGAGAGCAAAAAGAAAAAAAAAAATTTTTTCCTAAAAAGGGGGGTGGCGGCAAATCTGATCTCCGCCTCTTGTACGCAAAAGGACAATGGAAAAATATTAAGCCCAAAAATATCTGCTAAGATATCTTTTTAATATCATAATAACCTTCGTCTTGATATCGCTTGCGTTATGAATTCCTGACAAGGCGCGCGCCCGACCCATTGTAGGCGCACACGTTAATATCCGAGTAGCCATATATTTCGCCAATTAACATTAATTATCGTAATACAACGTTAATAATAGTAATTATAAAACGGAGCGACGTAAAACGAATATAATATCCTCCTATTAGACTATAATATATTCTAATTAAACGCGCGATCACACCCGAAACTCGTGTGTGATATAGCGACGTGTGCAAATAGCCATTTTTGTTTTTTTTTAGAAAGCAGGACACAGTTAATTTCGAAACAATACACACGATATAATATGAATTGTTATTTTGTAATATGATCGAACGATCCGAGGATCGCGTTTACTAACGAAACCATAATTATCGTTCTAATTATAAATTAATATTATTAAGTATATTATATTCTTTAAATATTGATCAATAGGGACTTATAGAAGTTAGCATGTTTTTTTCGAAAATAATTCAAAACATAGCTAAGTAATATAGAAATGCGCGTTTCATAACACCAGGAGTTGTATGCAGTTCTCTTTAATTAGCATATTTTGCATATTTAGCTCTTTTTTCGATATAAATGCTTATTTCGGTTATACTTCAATTTTAAGTGCATAT
>JAIPRM010000272.1:14603-46768 GCA_025469315.1 Stegophylla sp. TES_Ste_2020 | reverse complement strand
ATAGAAATGCGCGTTTCATAACACCAGGAGTTGTATGCAGTTCTCTTTAATTAGCATATTTTGCATATTTAGCTCTTTTTTCGATATAAATGCTTATTTCGGTTATACTTCAATTTTAAGTGCATATTTCACATATTTTTCAATATTTAATTTGAGCTTTCTTGTTATGAATAACTGAAGAAATTAAATACTATTTGATATTAATTTGTTTGAATGTAAATTTTAAAAAAAAAAAAATCATAAATAATAATAGAAGAAGAATTAATAATACTTATTATAATATATAAAACAATACATTTTTTAAATATTCTGAGTTTTTACAGTAAAATTAAAATATTTTATAAGAAATTATTTTAACATTTTTGCATATTTTTAGAGCATATTTGGTACATAATATTTAGAGCATAAACGCATGCATATTTTAAGGAATTTTAGAGCTAAAAGTCCCTAGTCCTAAATTAATCAATAATGTGTGACTTACTTTGATTTTCGTCAATTGAATTTAATAACGTACCTACCTTCTTTAGCGTTATAATATAATATATATTATCTTCTTATTATACACTTTACCCAGACGTATTATTCTGACCACGTAATTTTTTTTTTCTTTTCCCCAGGGAAGCAAATGCACTAGTGGCGGTGCTCCCGGTCAACCGTATTACATGACCCATCAGTTTCCGCCCGGATCGTCAGCCACGCTGCCAAACAGAGGTCGACCGCCTACCGGGTCCATACCGGCCAGAGCGTATTCGCCAGCCGTCACGCCCTTAGCGGCCAACAAGTCTTCAGGTACGTTCCGAACTTTACGAGCAATAACACCCGGGACACCGAAAAAGCTTTGTACATAATGTATTATTATTACACTGGGTATGAAAAATAAAATCACGCGAAACCGAAAAACCCCACTGCGAAAAATGTAATTTTCCGAACAACGCTGCAGATACACACGTTAGATTTTTCCTTTTTCACTTACACCCTTAATAATATTCTCTCAGCATATAGTTTTCCAGCTGCAGACGACTATTATACGTCATATCATAATAATATTCGTATTGCAATGTAATATAATATAAGTACTGAACTCGCATTATTATTATTATTATTATTATTATATACAATTAAAACGAGAAACTTCTATTGTCGTAAAATTATAAACTCGTGTTCACAATACGAAAAGAATTTTCATTCGTCTTCTTTTTTTTTTTATTTTGTTTTTTACTTTTAACGCCATTCAAAGGCACAAACGAACGAGTCAAAGAACGCGAGGCGGGCTCCCCAGTAGATGATAATAAACACGTCGAGCATGAGATCAAAAGGATTTTATAATGTAATTAATTTTAAGGGTAAGCCACTTACCTTTTCATCTCGATTCGTTAAAATACAAAAATTCACGCGAGTTTATTACGATTTCATTGTTTCCATTAAATAATGTTTAAATATAATTGCGCGTGTTCAATGTTACAGTGAAATGTGCAAACGCACATTATTGGGGCTAATGGCTAATAAATACAAACAGACAACACATTATCAATAAATATATATTTTAACAAAGAGGTTCGAAATTAAATATTATATTTGACTTGAAATTTAGTATGGATAATACGTTTACTGTATTTATAATTTATATCGCATTAGATTAAATATAAATTTTATAATGCGTTTTTAGTGCTCGAAGAACAAGAGATCTAGACTTAATTAAGTTTAAACATAAGCAAGTTAAAATAGTTCATAAACACTATCAACCGTATTACTTTAATATGTAGTTGAAGTACCTGTGCCAAAACTAAAGTGACAGTTAATACTAAATGAAATCACATCAGCTCTCGGAGCACTTTAATATAATATTCTTGAACCTTTTTGTCCAACAAGTGACGTCTATAAATTAAACAAGGAAAATCGTCGTGAAGATCACAATATTTAATTAAACGTTCAAAACGTACAAATCGGGTCAAATATATTGAAATCAGCCTAAATGAATGGTGTAAAGAGCAGCGGAGATATATTTGAAAAAAGATTTGTCAAAATAAAAAATACACAAAAATAAACGGTCTTAGTTTATTTGATAACAGGCACAGAAAGTACATACAACATGGATACATTATATAGATACATATAAATGGGCAAAGTCTAATTGCACTTATGTTAAAAAAAAAAATTCGAAAAAATTTTCAAACTGCATTCGGGTCAAAAATAGGTAATAGTCGAATTGCACTTAGACTGAGAAAGGTGCTCCAACAAAAATATTCTAAAAATATTCTTCGGTCCTCGGGTCAGATACTCTTGGTGAGTGTGTAGAATGTTAAAGAAACGAAATCATTTCTTCAATAAGACGATTCTGGTTAGTATTTGTTTTTTCTTAATTAATTTTAGTGCAAGATATATAATTAAATAAATCGGTAATTATTATGATAGTAAATGTACACCACCGTGTACTACCTGTTCTAGAACTCATATAAATTATATTATTTATTTAATATTTTACTGACATAGTCCAAGTTTACAAACGTTCCTTAATATATGTATATATAGATCATACAGTAATTAATAAAAATTAACATGGTGTGAAAAAAAAACTAGTCAGTACTAAGCCTGTTAGTGCACTAATGGGAAGAAAAATAAGTAACTTTTTCCAGATAACACCTTTTTCCACCCTAGTTCTACACATATTAATTTAGGTAAGACCTGCAATTCGACTATACCGACATAGATATAGAATATCCAGTTTTCATTTTTCCGGTCATAGGTCGTAGAGAGTAATACTAATTATTGTGAGGCCACTGATATAATAATAATATGAAATGATAGGTGCTAGTTTTGTGAATGTCATTTTTCGATTCTTTTTTTTTTTTTTTTTGTGTCTCTACAGTCAGTAAAACGTCGTCATAACAAAATATTGTAGGTACTTGCTATTATTATTGTTATTATTACACATATTTCATCAAACGTTATAATAATATACTATATTATGATGTCGCGTAATGTGCAGTTCTAATATTCATGACGATCGCAATACAACCGCCGCCGCCGCCACACATACAATATTATAATAATATCTACCATACCACATGATAATACACTGTGTGGTATAGTCGGTGCTGCTGATCCTGTGGTTCTTATTACAAATATTTTATGACGCTCACCGCAAAACGACAATAATAATAATAAAATATGTAATATGCAATAATACTAAATATACTGAAGCTATTACCCAACTACGGCTGCTAGGCGAATCGTCCTGGTCTAGAAATAATAAAAACGGACACGTATGATGATGGCGGACACGTAACACAATAATAATAATAATAAGTGTACATGCATAATAATGAAAAAAAATAATAATAATATATTATATTACTGTTGTACGCCGTGCCGTAGGTAGACGCGAGAGAACCAGCTCGTCGCTTTCCCAAACTCGAAAAAGTCGTTGGCGTTTAAAACGTGATTTATAAATAAATGCAAATGGTGATTCTGTCGCGAAATTTACGATCGTTTCGTTTTCAGACGGATTTTTCGTTAATACGATGACACGTAAATGCGTCTATGTACATACCACGAGGTGTCATCGACACACTGCCGAAGCCGCTGCCAGCCAAAAGAATGCGAGTACGGTTTGCGGTTAAATATTTATGGAATTTTTCGGCTTGACCCTTTATGCAATATCTCTTTAATGTATATTATGGCAAAGTGTGTAGCCGCCGCCGTCCGCTTTCTATTGATATTCGACCATTAATCAAAACTGCACCGTTAAGATGTTATAATATTTTGTTTCGATTTTTCAACTATGTATATGGTCTCGTGATAATATCGGGGGTATTATTAATCATCGGTAGTATTACATTTTTTTTTTTTTTTTTTTTTTGTTATTTTTCTGCCCAAACCGTTCGTTATTTCGTCTCGGACAAAACAATCCGAAATCGCTTTCTAGATCCAAGTCGTTTATTATATGTATACAGTGAGCACGCGCCGCCATTGACATTAATAATTATTAAATTTTCCACATAAAAATTCGGCCTTCGTATTATATTATTATCTAAAAATATTCTCTCGGTGACACTGCAATTGTCACCGGTCCGATTGAAAAAGTCGATCACGTTCGGCGCATTCGGAAAACAATATCGTTTTTCTTTTGTTTTTCTACACGCGAACATATTGTGATTTTCAACATAAAAATAATTCACAAACCGAAAATCGTGTGTGATAATAAAACGAATAGAGTTTACCTAAAATAATTGATTACGATTAAAACGCGTATACAACAAACGTGTAATGTAATAATAATATAAATAATATATTATTTTCCACGTTATTACGTGACCGCATACAGTGTGCACCTAATGTGTACGGGGGGAGCAGTTTCCTTGAATACATATTAGATATTATTATTCTTTGTAGAACGAGATACGCAGTAAGTAAGTGTCCGCACAACATACGTGTGTATCTTTTGTTGGATGGAATCGCTGAAAAAATATTATAATATGAAACGGTATTTCGAGGTCAGTGTGTCGTTGCAATGAGACGTGCCGATGAAATTCTAGCTTTTATTCAAAATGAACCCGTTGTTTAATAATAATTATTATTCTAACCCTCATATACTTATTAATTATTCGAAATTAGTTATGGTTTTGGAGACCGCATTACTGCATGTGAATGGGGGGCAAAAACGGCAATGTTATTCAAAGAAAGTTTCGACATAACGGCCCCCGAGGCTAACCCTTACGAAGTTTCGGTTTAAGCGCTCGTCATTATTTATAAAACGAATTCAAATGGATTTCGGAATATTAAAATATCATACTTGCATTCGATTACACGAATAAGCGTGGTATAAGTGGGTACCACAACACAGAAGAAAATAACGATTTATCATGCATTCGAATTTATTGTTATTCACGGTAATCGATCCGTGTCTAATAACTAAAACCACTGTTTAAATGCTTAATGCTTAATTTACAAATTATTTTCAAGTTTATCGCTTTGATATTATTCGAAGCGATATTAAGTTTTACAATTTATTTTTATTTGAGAATGCTATACACTTTTTACGACAATTCGTTAACGAATAAATAAATTAAAACTAATAACGTGTAAGTAATTATTGTAAATATAATACTTAAAAAAAATTATCATACAAGATGTTGCACTGTTACGATTGTAAATTTATTCATACAAAATATAAACACAAATAAAGCTAAATGATACTTTGTAAAAAACAAATTTTGGACATTAAAGTTACCTTAACATTTCCAGAACATTATTAATTATTACTTACAATAAAAATAATAATAATATTACAATTATTTAAAAAGGTTCAAAATTATATCAAGATAAACATTTTACTAATTTTGCATAGTTACATTTGATAAATATCAAGCAGTTCTGCAGTCGACCTGCAAGCCAAACTTAAAAAAAAAACAGAATAAATGGGCCGCGCCCATAATAAAACAACGGACAATACTTATACACAACTGAATGCAGTTAAATGGTATTCATAGTAACTAGGGGGGGGGCCATATAAATGCAGATATTTTTATGGGTTCATAGTACTTATGCCAATAGCTGTAAAATAAGACAAAAATGAACATTTTGCGTTCATCCCAACCTAAGTTTGAAGAGTGCAAAAGTAGTCGTTATGATGTGAAATTTCATTTTATCTTTTAAACAAGATAAAGAAAAAACTACCTAATGAAATTTTATGAAACTTAAGTGCGACTTTATTTAATGACTAAGTAGGTAACACGAATAAAAATTCGAAAAACTAAAAATTTCCCAAAATCCTCACCCCCAAAATCACCCAAAAAAGGATAAAAGTCATTATTTAACAATAATCTTTTTTGTATCGTATTTAAAATATAATATCAAAATTTAAAGTCATTTTAACAATTACATAAGTCGGTAGAACTCATTAAAATTTGGCAAAAATTTACAAAACATTCAAACACGATAGAAAAAAACTATAGGTACTTAATAAAATTTACTGAAATTTTGAACACAAATTTTTCTTTCATTGGTTACTTTCTTTTTTTTTTCGTGTTTCTTACACGAAAAAAAAATTTTTAAAAATTCAAATTCATGCCATAACTCTTCATGCCACATCCTCTTTTCTTATTAGTTATACCAATTACTTATGTATTTATTTTATCTGAAAATCGCTATCCAATGCTAGGCGGCTGCTTTGAAAATTTAACCATCTTAAGCACCATAATATGATGAAAAAAAAAAATGTATAAGAAAATGATTAAAAAAATAAAAAAAAACATATAAATTCTAAAAATGCCTGCAAAGAGTCTTTAAGTATTCGGTAGCAGTTTTTAGGTAAAACAGCTGTAAAGATAATTGGTATAATTAAGAAGAAAAAAGGAAAAATTAGGAAAATGTTTTAAGAAGAACAAAATAAATAAAAAGCTTGGATAATGATAATATCAGTGCATTTTTTGAGTAAGTTTATCTTCATAGCAAGAAGTTTATTTTATACTTTTCCGTTTTCGAGCTTGGCATTTTTTTTACTTTTTAAAGTTTTGGGGATATAATATACTGTACTATTCTACTATACTCAATTACTCTGTATTTTAACTTAACTAAATTTACAAAAGTAAAATTCTCTACTTGAAAAGAATAAATTTTAAACATAAATAATTCTGAATTGTCATTACAATAATTAAAACACATATTTTCAAAATTGTTTTTAAAAATAACTATTTAAAAAATCGGTGGAGGGTAATGTTTTGAGGAAAAGACGGAAAGCTTTAAGTATACTAAATTAAACATAGGGTAAGAAATATCCAAGTCCCATCTACTGATTTTACTCGCGATCTACCGAAAAAAAAAATTAATTAAACTATACCTCCTTTTCCTTGATTACTGTTTCATAAAAAATGTCAACATTAATTACTTTAGTTGGCTGTAGTTAAGTAAATCAGGGCTGGCGGAAGGGCAATGCCACCAAAACTGCCGCTTAGGGCAATGATTTCCAATAAAAAAAACTCAAAATGCTTTTGAATTTTCCCCCTACAGCCATAACGCCACTATGCTGAAGTGTACCAACAAGTATAGGTTACAGTGTTGCTCATGATTAAATTCATGTGTATTAATATTTAACTTTTAACCACATATACTTATACTAATGCATTACATAATGATCATTTACATTATGTTATGGTGTAGACTGTAATGTTGTAATTTGTTTCATTGTTTCGTATAAATGTATGATATTATAATATTAATTACATTTTAAATTGACAATATAATAATTACAATAAAAAATATTTCAGGGTACATGTCATCACCAGAAAGAGCTGGTTCTAGGACCGGGTATACAGCCCCTCCATATATGTCTCCGGGCGGTTCGTCATTCGATGAAAATTCCTATTATGGCTACGGTCCCAGGGCTGGATCTATCACGCCAGTTATTGATGAAGAAACGAGGTAAATATAAAATAACCCTGTTTGCTTTTAAAAAAGTTGTTAACAAAATATATTTGTCCAATAATATCTAAGAGAAAACTGTTTTGTTAAAACTATTCTGTTTCGGGCTTTTCTCTAAAATTACGTAATACACCTCATTCACGATGCCTTTATAACCTTTTATTTTATGCATAGATAAATGCTTGTTACTGACGTCGCGTATAAATAATCCGCAATAATGTACAACGCTTAAACTAATACACCGAAATATCGTTAGAAAATATGAATATTTTACGAAAAGTATTCCCTGAAATATTATCTTTGAGTGGTGGTTTTAAATTTTTTGGAATATTAAGTAAAGAGCATAATAACATAACATTAGATATTTATTAGATTTTATAACGTATTATATTGGTAGATTTAACGATATTTGTGATCTTTTAACTACCAATACATTTTATGGGTTTTAAATAACAATAAATACTTGGATATAAACATAACGTATATAATATATTATTAAATCATTAACATTAAAACGTATATGGCGGTATTCCACGAAGATTAACTTGTTGCAATTTAACCATGGATAATGCATAAATTACATTTTTTCATGTATAATAAAAAATACTAATTAAACTACATTTTTATGAAGAAAATAATTTTTGTCTACGACATTTTGAATTGTTTAGATTTTTTTTAATGATAACCAATAACTTCAATTTAATGTTCTAAAAGAACATTACTGTTTTTGAAAATGTTGACACTTAAATTGTTCTCTTGTGATCAATAATGTCAGAGTTATAAACAGTCAAACTTTAGAGTTGTGAAGTGGAGTAGAAAGGAATATCCCGTTAAATTTTACTGCTTCTACTCCGTCACTTTAATCTTTAAATGTTTATAACTCTTAAACTATCGGCCGAAAAATAAAAATTTAAATACTAGAATTTTCAAATACAATATTTTCTTTTTCAGTTAAAAGAAGTGGTTACTATTTAAGAAAACTCAAAAAATCTCTTAGTTAATAATAATAAACATGTTTAATTAAACGTCAATACAAACATTTTGAGTGAAAAAATCCAAACAATTGAATCATAATCATAATTATATACAAGTAATCGCGCAGAAACAAATAAATAAAAATATGTACGCATACAACTAAAAACAATAAATTATAATGATATTAATGCTCTTCATAATAATAGATTATTACGCTTTGAATTAAAGACAGTGTTACAAATCAGTAATAACTGTAGTTCATTCAAACTATAATACTTATAAAATTATTTGAAATAAAAATTGTAAAAGAAACACAAAAACGCACACCAATCTACTGAATAAAATATTTTTTTATTTTTTTTCTCCACAAAATGTTATTGTTTCTATAAAAAAAATAATAATACATTTATTGAAAAAATGATATTTCATTTTTAATAATTGATTATTTATAAAGTTATTCGTTACAGGATAGCTCTTGATGTATACGCATAAAATATTTAAAATATTTAGATTATATTTAATATACTTAATATTCAATAATATTGTAATAGAGTATGTGTCGTAAGTAATATGTGAGAATTGAAGGAAAACGAAAATATTTTAAATAATTTCAAAAGGAAAAGTTTCAAACCTGCAACAGTCTGAAAATATCAAATTAAATTTTTGAAAATTATTTCTAGCCTATAAATTACTGTGGAAATTAATAATTAGACATTATTGTGAATGGTAAATCTCTCTAAAGTTCTGAACTTCCAATTTCTTGATTTTATCAAAACAGTCCAAATCAATATCAGCCAAAATTATCGTTAATTGTACTGATTTTCTTCTGTCGTTTTGTCAAAATCTATTTCTTCCATAATACACCATCTGATTGAAGTTTCTAACTTTGTTGTTTCATTATTTTGTTTAAAGAACAATAATACGAGAAGATTTAAACGTTTTTAACCGAATTCAAATCTTACCTATTGTAATGACGCTGTACGCTACTTAATGATACAATTATGTCAAACAACTACTACTAAAGGCGTGTTTAGTTTCTTCTGTTTTCGGTGTATAATTATGTTTGATGTGAAAAAAGGAGAAAATTATAATACGTCTAGAGTTCTAATGGTCGAATTACTACTACCGTATACCGGCAGCCAACAATCATTAAATCCACGTTGCGTCATCATCCGCACGCGTCTTTGTTTTTAAAATATCCGTTTGTCCGATTACTTCATTATAAAGCAGTGTTGTAGCCGTGTGCCCGACGGTGGCTAATAAATACGCCTACAACTGCAATATCCATCTCATTAGCATACACACATACACCGGATGGCCAAGTGCGTTTTAAAAACACCGCGTGTAATACAATTAAAATGTTACCGACATTGGCGCAGGTATAACGTATGTGATGTTAACGACCGGTCAGACTAATACTTACCTAATCTATTTTATGAAAAAAAAAATCTCGACTATGATACTAAAAACAACGAGCTTTTATATCATAATGCCGCCGCAATAAAGTATCAACAAGTGTACATAATATTAAGGGATGGCAACGTTGTTGTTAAAAGTGGATTATTTTTTTTATTATTGTTATTACGTGAATTAATTGTGTGACGATTCGCCGCGGCGTTGTTCTTTAAAAGAAAAACTGCAAATAATCAACTTTCTAAACATTTCTCAAAAGAAAAGGGTTAGGTGTGTAGAAAACATCTGTTGGATAAGGCTTGCTAGTTACGTACTCGGTACGGGTGTAAAAGTTATATATAAAACGATTACAATAGTAACGAGCTGCAGTGTGGTGGTGTTCGCGTAAATTATTTTCTATCTGGTTTTTCTGGCGATAAATCCTAACCACCCGCCGAAGTTGGTCGGTAACAAAGTTTTACCTACCTTTTATATGGCTCGTCGTAATTTTCATTATGATGGCAGTGTGTGTGTAACATCCTGAACATATATTATGTAACATGTATATGCAGTATGTGTGTGTGTGTGTGTGTGTGTGTGTGTGTGTATGTGTGTGTGTGTGTGTGTGTGTGTGTGTGTGTGTGTGTGTGTGTGTGTGTGTGTGTGTGTGTGTGTGTGTGTGTATCATAGCCTGTGGTTGCAGATGAGTAATAACGACTCCTTCTTGACTCATACGCGAAAAACACCATTCTGAAATCTGGTCCCTATACACAATCCATACGCGCACGCCCACTGCGTACAACGCGCGTTTGCTTATAAATTAGATAATATTATATCCGTTTATAATAATATTACAGATGACTGAAATGAATGTTTCCACTCCTGCAGGGAGATGGAACAAAACACACTCGTTGGTCGGGTTTTTTTTTTTTTTTTTGGCCTGTGAAATCGAAGAGAAAGTATTGTTTTTTCTACGAGCATATGAGTATTCAGCGACGTATGCATCGTTCGCACTAATTTATTTTTGCTTCTTTAAAAATTCTGACACCCATTATAGATACAAATCCAGTACGTACAACACGACGTGCATCATATACATAATATCATATACGCGTAGCACTAATGACTTTTCGGCGCCGTATTGGATCACAAATTAATTTCGTTCTCAATGGATCCGTTTTCAAAAAAACATATTATACCGTCTTCCGGCGTGCTTCTGGTGTTCAACTGTTACACTAATCGTTATAATATAGTGTTTATAATAAATTAATGTCGGCGGCCCCGTCTGTACGCAATTTAACCATTTAAACGTTCGTTTTATTGTTTTGTAACGTACGTGATTATTACATGCACACGCCAATTTATTATAGAAAATGTTGCAACGTGTGCGTCCCATGAGCAATAAGCATCGCGGCGACACTCCGCTTCCGGTTCTCTGCGAATTTAAAAAAAAAAACGTCGCGGCGAGTTAATAACATAACGTGTAATTGTGTATAATATAGTCAATCCGCATTCCCAACAAAACTGAAATAACTGGTTAACAACGCATATTATAATATAGTGTTAGGTGGTTATAATATGTGTGTTACAACGTTATGTCTTATTAGTGTATTATTATTGTCATAGGCGTTATAATTCGTACGATATTATTGCGGTTTGTTGTGTTACACGATACATAATATTGTGTTAAACTAGGCATTTAAAACACGTGATAAAATAAAATATTAGAAAACTTTCTTTTTGAAAAAACACCCACATAGTACAAGGTTATCGAAAATTTACCACGTGTTCTTTTATGTATGTTACAATACTCATTTATACTGCCGTAAATCTTGTTTTGATGCGTAAAAGAATCAAGTATTTCATAATATTCTTTCCATATAGATTTTCACTAAACGATACAATATTATAAAAATAATAATACACATCATTTTGATAAAACTATGGAAAATATTTTCGACCATAAATTATTTCATTTTATTTTTTTTAACTCTTCTTTTTATACAAAAAAAAACAATGTGAAATATATATAACACATAATATACATAATACACGATACACAATTATGCATTATTTGTAAAATTCGTTCGATGTTTGTACTATATTTGACAACCGACATATTTTATTGATTAAACATTTAATAATATTTTTAGTCATAATTATGGGCACTTGACTTGTGTGATAAACCATATTTTTTGAAAGAATGTCATCGTTTTCGACCATACAACTTTGTTAAAATAAAATATTTACACATTAACACAATCTATTTTTGTAATTTATAATATTAAATTACCAGTTAAACAAATTTGAAAATTAAACTTTTTTTATTAAAAAAACGGAATAAATTTAATTTGTTTTTAACGACTTTCACTCCAGTTGTAATTGATAATATAATTCAATTATTATCTCGAGCCATTATAATTAATTGTTCTCTATTATACGAAGTCACTTCGTCAAAATCATATATTTAACGCATATTCAATCATTATCGTCACTACGAATTTTCCCCTTTGTATTAATATTATTAGGTATTTTTTTTTTTACCGTTTTTTTCCCTATATTACGGTAAATCCACATACCTATGCAAATAGGATCGATCATAACAAATCATTAAGAATTAATATTGACTAGCAACATTTTCCTCACTCTTTGCATTTGGCACCACCACCGTCATGAATATTCGTCCTATACAGGGTGATTTTTTTAGCGTGCTCACCCCCATTTTTGGCCGTAAAAATGAAAAATTTGGGATTTTTTTTCCGGAATGTTCAAGTTACTAAAAGACCAATATTTTCCATAATTCATTTTTTTCATGTCACCTTAAGGGATTATTCAAATTTAAATATTAAGGAAAATTGTCACTTGGGCACATATTTAGTTACGCACGTAGTTGTAATTATTATAAATCTACTCAATTAACCTTTAATCAGAAATAATTAGTCAAAATGTTCATAGATATCATGTCGTGTGTACGAGATTAAATTTTACATTTACAAAATATTAATTAATCAAGTCGTCTTATCTCATTTACCTATTAAGAATAAATTAAAATATGTGCCCAAATAACAATTTTCCTTAATATTTAAATTTGAATAATTCAAAAACTACTCGTTCAAATTTTGATTTCAATACATCAAAATTCACAGAAAAATAACCCGAATATAATTCCGTAATTAAAATAGGGGGTAGCCATTTGAAAAAAGAAAGTTTGTATCTCCACAGGACACCCTTAAGGTGACATGAAAAAAATGAGTTATGAAAAATATTGGTTTTATAGTAACTTGAACATACCGGGGAAAAAAATCCCAAATTTTGCATTTTTACGGCCAAAAATGAAGGTGAGCACGCTTAAAAAATCACCCTGTATTTCTCTGTAACGTATAACACAACCTTCGTTTAAAAACCAAATCGACAAAGTCACGGAGTTTATTTTTGGGTTCGAAATATTTTAATTTCAAAACAATCCCAAAACGTACTGTATATACATATTATATGCATTCAGACCGTGTAATATATATATTATTCTGGCGATTGAAACAAAAGCCGACGACGACACATGGCCACAAGGAGTGTGAACCGTCGTTGTGGTGTATGTATGTGTGTGTATGTGTGTGTGCTTTCGGGGTCGACAGACGGCGACAAACGTACACATCGTTTTGCATTCGTCCGATTCTAAGGGTATTTTATCGCGCGCGCGAACAATTTACTCGGGAGTCAGCCAGCCCCGCAGAACCGCAGAGAGTGTGTTTGTTTTTTGTACGAGGAGACGCCTCTGGCTTGTTCGAATTTTACCGAGTTGATTTATAGCGCAAACACACACACACACACCTCGTTTTACATATTCGACACACGCACTTATATATTATTATATTATAGTCGACGCTGATGCTGCACACGCTCGTTAGACACACACACACACACACACACACACACACACACACACTATATAGGTAAAATAATATTATGTTGCATCGACCACAGCAGCCGTTTGTACATATAAACAAAAATTATATATTATGTATATTATATTTTATATCCGTATATCATATTATTACAACGTTATTGTAATAATAATTATTATGTACACACGTATGTATGATGATGGGTGTGTTTTGTTAGCAAATGTGTAACATTACCTAGATACATAATTAGTAATATAATTTTATAATATACTAACACTACCGTATTATGTTGCGCGTGTGTGTGTGTGTGTGTGTTTGTGTTCTGTTTCCGCCCTCCTCGTTCTCGTCTCGTCCGCCGTCGTCGTGTTACGTTTCGACGTGTGGTTCAGCGACAACGAGCTAATGGAAGACCCGTTTAGCATGTACACCGTGAAACCGTCAATATCCAAAAGACCGACGTACGGCAACCCGCCGACCGTCCCCTATGACGCCACCAGGTACACAATTATTATAAACGTACGCTGTACACCGGGCATGTCATCGAACTCTTGACACCTTTTTTTTTTCTTTCATATTTCAAATAAATACAGCTGATATAAGTTTATTCCTGTGAATTTGATGATTTTTTTTTTTTTTTTTTTGAACAAAAAAAGGCCATTAAAATGTTTGCGGCCCACATTACACTCTATTCAAAAATATTTTGGCCCTATTAATACTTTGAGTTTGACATGCCTGCTGTACACGCACCACAGGTTGCACGTATAAAACGTTGTGTCAGTAGGTTATAGTTATATAGAATATTATGTGTTGACCCCGTAAATTGTTGTTGTTTTAATTTTTAGTCCGTAGAATTTACGTTTATTCGTCCCTTATTTTGTTAATACTTGACTGTTTTATTTTTTTTTTTTTAGTCGATAGTTTCATTGCACGCAATTATATTATTATGTTTCGGTGTATATTTATATGTATTATTATGTAGGCATACGTACGTTTTATTGTAGACAATTATTATTATTATATTGACTTGTGCGTTTTTATCCTGTTGTTTTAATAGAACTATTATTTTTACACCTAGTCTTAGTACCTATTTACAGTAACGCCACTCCCTTAATTTTAGATTCTGAGCGGGTGAAGAAACTTATGATTTTACTATGATGTTTATTTTTATTTTTTTTCTCTTTTTGGAAACACTTTTTCGTATAGAAATACATGTTCAAAAGTTTAAATCAGTAACTCTATAGATTTCAATCAAAGATTCAAGACTGACCAGGGGTGACACGATAAACATTAGTACAAATTATATTACAGTGAATTAATGCTAATTTACGACAATAATTAGAGCTACTTTGATCTATTTTATTATGATGTTTATATTTTATTGTAATTTGAAATTATTTATGGAATATTTATAAGGTGTAGGACATGAAAAATCAATTTTTGTTTTTCCTTAATGATGTAGGTATGTAACAAAATTATTTTTAGTTCAGCATTTAAGTACAATGTGTGTGTATATCAATATAATATGTAAGGTCAGTGTACAATCACACAAAAATATTGTTATTCTGGTCGAATTTCGACCACCTGATGATACCAGTATATATTATTAAGTAACTTTTTACACAAATTTGATCATTTACACGAATAACGAATTGTACATGGCTTATTCTGTTATTAAATAATAATTGTTAAACATATTGAAAATTATTAATATTGTATTATTAAATGAAGTTCCGCTCAGAGTCGTTTTATTGAAGAAATGATTTATCGTTTCTTTAAAATTCAACACACCCGCCAAGAGTATCCTAAGCTAGGTGCGAAATACGCACTTTTTATAATTATATTTATTACACACCAAAGCCGTCGTACTATTCGGGTCAAATCAACGAATACGACTAATCATGGAGACTGCACAAATCAGTATAACAACTGACTAAATGATTAGCTACTTGATCAAAAGTATTTTCACTAGAAACTGCTGAGTGTAAATTATGTTTTTAAGC
The DNA here is from genome assembly GCA_025469315.1 of Stegophylla sp. TES_Ste_2020. NCBI lineage: Eukaryota > Metazoa > Arthropoda > Insecta > Hemiptera > Aphididae > Stegophylla > Stegophylla sp. TES_Ste_2020. Next base: position 31,080 of record JAIPRM010000272.1, on the reverse strand, counting down.
CATTTCGTACTATAATAATCATGCCACAGTTCTATATTTGCACTTGAATCAGTTCAACGTTTGAACACAAAGTTCCGAGTACATTAATTTCCGTGTAGTTTTTACCCAAAAAAAGCTGAAAAATATTTATTTATTTTTTCAACAAATTCCGTTGATACAAAATACGTAAACCAATATTTAAATAACATAATTTGCCTGCCGAGATTCTGTGTACCATTTGCGTTTCCAGTAATTATTTACATTTTTGTTGTCGCGATTCTCGTTAATTGGTAGGTACCATTAAGTATAAGTATACAATTTTACATATTCAAAATCCAGTTTTTATAATGGTTTAACCTAAATATTACACGTAAACGAATATTAAAGTCATACTTGTCAAATATCTATGAACTACATAAGTGCATGGGTAGGTACTTATAGAAACATCTGAGAGCAATAAAATATAATCATTTCATCAAACTAGTTTCTATAAACCCGTTAATAAGTTATGTTTAGTTTTTGTTGTAGATTTTCTTATGATAAAATGATATACAATTTAGATATTATAGATATTTACATATTTTTTTTTTTAACAAGACTTAGTGATTGATATTTGTACCGAAATTTATTTTGATTTTTTCATCATTATTAGTAACTATATTATTATCCTTGCCGATTATTATCGTTATTATGTATATCTGCGGTCGGAAAGAGCCGCTAAAATACAACATTAATTTCTATAATCGTTTTACAGGATACGAGTAGAAAACATGGAGAGGCAAATCGCCAACCTAACTGGATTAGTTCAAAAAGCTCTAACGCATGCACCCGTCGTAACGCAACCATTCAGAAGTGGTAAGTAACCAACTCCTTATGCACAATAAATTAATGTATAAATAGTAAAACAACCATTATCCCCTGTACCTATAGTTTTGATATGTTTTTTCAACAATATCGAGTTTTCACTTAATATTTTACCATTTTTCTAGACTACTATATCCATGTATTGATAAGCACAACCCTATATAATTCGTATGTATACATATTATCCCACGTATACGTACATTTATTACATATTATAAATACATACACTCACACACACACCATCCATTGCTATTTGCTATTATTCAAAATCTTTATTCATATTATCATCTACTTTTCTATATTTTTATTATATCTTAATACTTATATTTTATGTCTGTCAAAATACCTTTCACATATTTATTCATTTTAAAAAAAATAACGTATATTGACACGTTCTTGCTTGGTTTTTGGCGTTTTAACCCTCTACATCCATTTTCTAACACTATCTTTTTTTCATTATTACGATTCAGCTAGTGATGAGTTCGATAAGGTCTCCAACGAAAATACCACTTCTCTGGCAGGTACGTAATCATCTACATTTCAACCTTGTGTACAAAAATAATTTAACTTGTAGCGACTATACACATTCTTCAACGACTCTTTCTTGGGCCCAGGCTCACTTCTTACCATTTACTAATTGTTTATTTTTTTTAACTTGAAAATATTATACGAAAATCCTACGTGACCGATGCAAATACATCGCCACTAAATTTTGTGTACTGTACCTACAATATCTTTAACCAAATATTTAGAATGTATTCTTATCCAAATATAATGTGCTTTGTAGAAGAACCATACAAGCGGTCTGACACTAAACCTCCTAAACTTGGACGAGGTTAGCTATATTCAGTTTATTCTTACCTACTTCTGCGAGAAACTAATGCTTTTTTTATTATTATTATTCCTAATCGTTTTTATGTTTTCGCTTTGACAGCTTGATTTTTTTTTTTTTATTAGTTCATATTGTATTTGCTCTATGTCCTATCGTATGCTAAACCGTCTTGAACTTATAAATATTTATCGACCATTCCTTGCATCCATCAATACAATTTAATTTGAATCTCTCGCGTTAAATACTTGACGCAACACTTGAAAGGTAAGATCATATTTTACGGTTTTCCGAGGTTTTCTTATCCGACGATAAATACAAAGTGAATATATAGCATTTAAGTCGAAATAGTTAGAGCTTGTGTGTTATTTTATTTGAATACCTTGACAAACTTTTGATTTTTAATTTGTATTATTATTTTTATTGTTATTATTATTATTATTATTCATTTATGTAAGACGTACTTAACATAAAAAGCGTAGAGCTTCTTAAAACAAAAATGTATTATTTTTAAAATTAAAAAATCGCGTATAGAGACTGTGAGAGACGTAGCCAGGATTAAATTTCAAGAAATTATTATTCGTTTGTTATTTGATTATATATTTTTTTATTTTTTTTACTAATTTAATAATGTGCAAAGATAAATCAAACAAATTTGATATATAAATCCGATCCCACGGACGCCCCTGGCTACATCCTTGCACGAGATTGATAATATTTGCTTTGCAAACTTCGCGATGAAGTATAATAATAATTTTATTAATTTGAACTAATTTGAACAATATTTTCTTTGCGCTTTTATTGATAGTTACAAACAATTTTAACATTTATTCCATTATGCACATCAGCACAGCCGACTTAAAATTAATTAACACATCGGATACTATATTAACATTACAGACAAATCTGTTTCATTTGAAAAATCTGTATCGTTCAGCGACGAGCCGCCAGACATGAATTCTCCAAAACAACATTCGCCTCAGAGTTCAGGTAGGTTAATTATTTAGTATTTTTTTTATTAAGCGATTTCCATTTAATATACCGTCTCCATTCGTGAACAAATCGTTCATGGTTTTTGGACAGGAATTAGAGAAATAATATCAATAAATTATAAATGTACCTATTACCTATATAATTGTGTTTAATACTTAGTGTATAGAATCGAATATAACCCTAGGATAGAAAAGTTTCTTTTGGCCACTTTACAATTGCATAACGAATCAACCGATATCAATATATTAATGTGTATATATTATACAATACTAACTAATGTGAATAATCCGGTATACACCCAAATATTTTAAAAAATTAAGAAAAATTCTTTACAATAATTCCTGTACGCGTTTAATATTTTTTATAATGAAACTTACTAAACATTATGCAAATAATGAACGCGAATCAAGCGATATAAACACATTTAACGATATAGCCTAGAGAAATAACCAATCAATATCTAATGGTATATTATGTGCACTTTATCAAACTATAATAAAGCTATAATGGGAATTAAAATCAAACTTGAGAATAAAAAATGCATTGAAAACGTTTTTATATTATTTACTACTGGTACATTTCGGATAAAAACACTAAAGCTGGAAAAAGCATTTTGTTTTTTATTTTTTTAACTGAATTAATATAAGATTATTTAATATTATTTATTTATTTGATAATAAACTGAATACCTCATTAACGATTAAGTTAGAGAGAAACAAGTCCCTTATTAAATTTTTACAAATACTTCATAATATTGTTTCTATTAATATTACATTTCATATAAAAACTAAAATCGGCTATTAAATTAATCTATACCTATTGCATACCTACTTTCACTGTTTTTCTTTTAAAAGTAGTCAGTAAAAACACTGATATAATTTTTAAAGTAAATTACATGTGAAATCCCTTATAATAAATTAATTCATTATATTTAATCTGTATTTTATCTAATAATAATTATACTCGAAGTCATAAAGAGCATAATACAGTGCTGTAGTTGACATAAGTTTCCAACTTAAACCAATGTTAAAATACAAATTTTGAATGTTGATCACCTGAGGACGGCATATATTAATATGAAAGCACTACAAACACTTCTCTAAAATGAAAAACTTTAAAAAGTCTCAATTTTAGTCCACGAAATAAAATATTATGCACAATATATTTCACCAACATTTTATGTCCTGGGCTTTTTATATAATGTGAATGAATTCTTTGAGCGCTTTTATAAAAATATTACAACACTAAAAACTTAATTTAACGTATGCATTATTATAATATACTCGTATATTTATTATAATAATTAAATTGAAGTTATAATAAATGAAAAAAGTTTAAATTTCTACGTACTTAATCTGATGTGAATTCACAATTAAGTTCTAATGACATTGGCATTTCAATTTTCAGATACTTATAACAATTTTAAAAAAAAACAAATTAAACCAGAAATAAATTCTTGATCCTTGTATAGAACATTAATTAAGGTTTTTAGATTGATTTAGCATTATAATTATTATGATGCATTGCTTTTTCAAATCATTCCAAGTCAATAATAATAATATACTCATCAACAATCATCATTAAATCATTATTATCCCGTATACGATAATTTACTACCTACCTACCTACCTAAAATCGTGTGAAGTAGTTCAGTATTATGTAGGTATAACCAATATTAAATTAATCATATTACAAGTGATGTTAACAATATTATAATATTATGTAGTTACCTACTTGTAATAATTATATTCATACAATAATAGTACGTTATTATTAACAAGAGCACAGTTTGGACTGTAATTGATTGTGTTATTGTTGTTGTACTTCGCCATGCTTACCTTATAGCGGACACGAAACCTGCGAAACCGGCAATTAAATCGTCTACATTGCCTAGAACAGCGTCTCAAGGTAAAAATAAAAAAGTACACATATTATAATCACTTGTCACAGACAAACAAAAAAAAAAAAAAACAATAAAATGGTAATTTTATTCACTGCCGCTTAGTTGCACATGTATTCGCGTTATAAATTATTCACGATTATTCACACTTCACAGTGATCTATAATAATAATAAGTTACTCAATACTTGTAAATATTTTCTTGGCAAAATGATTAACGCATTTAAAAAAAAAAAAAAAAGAACTCCATGATTCTATAAGTGCAAAACTTATCCCAGTGATGTTCCTCTTAAGACCTTACATCATTACTACCATCTAAATAATGTATATACAATAAAATTACACACAAACACACGTACACTACGTATACGTTGTTCCAACATATATTTTAATAATAATATTATGTTACTTTAATATAATATTTTAAAAAACTAATGCCATTGATGCAGAATGTAAAATATTTCATATCACAATTTAGTCATAAGCATAACCATTTAATAAATAACATTATAACGATTACGTTTACACTGGTAGATATTTCAGATAATATTATTACTGTGAAACCCATCATTAGGTAATAATATGTGCCGATTTGGTAGCACAGCATAGTTGTTATTACGACGAAATGCAATTTTACATAATCTCCGATAATTTTCTCGATGTTCAGAAATAACAGTTATAATAAAACTTTTGTGAAACAAAAAAAATACAAAGTATCTACCTACGACATAACGTACAAGTAACATGTTCTTTGAGAATTTATTATATGCCTAAAAGCCTTCCAAGTGCACGATCAATAATATTGATTCAACTATATTGTATTGCTTTTCGCGTTTTAACTACTTGCTACTGATTTGTTAGCACTTTCTCTTTGTTTTTTTTTTCTTTTATGTTTTTGTTTTTTCATGAGAAATAATAATATTGTTTTAAACGATTTTAGAATTAAATAAAACCTTTACACAGCGTCTAAATCTCAAATATTTATATTAAAACGCTTTGGTTTCTTCTTAAAAGCACATTCAGTAAAGCGTACTTAATATTTAAAAATAACGAAATAATCGTATACCTTGAATGCCAGACTATATTTTCCTATCCCACGATGATTCGTATTTTTTCACAACATTATTATATACTAACAAACCCCTTTTGATCCACACCAAATATGAGAGCATAAATCCTTTTTGATTTTCAGATTTCATTTTGTAAATATCTTCTTTTAGTTAACTGATTCAGTTTTAAGACGAAAAGTACGTCAGAATCGTGGGATATTTTATCTTTTTAGCATATCAACAAAATATTTTACGTACAACATTATTGAAATCTGACATATAACATTTTTACTAAATTACATATCCAGGACCAAAACCTAATCCCTGGGTATATTACATCCGTAGTATGAACGATTTATTAAAATGATAAATTTAAACTGAAGTACATTTTTAATATAACTTTAATAATATCGTCCTGGTTCTTACTTTTGAAAAGTATAATATATCTATTATTTTATTTTATTAATGTTGTTTTTTAGTAATGTATTTATCACGCATTTTTCTAACTGTACATTGAAATTACTTTTAGAAAAAGACAGATTTAAGCCTCATCCTCCTCCCAAGCCATCTGCTATTCCCGGACAATACGATGACAGACATTTATACAGTGGTTCGTCAATATAATAATATATTTTATGATTAAATATACATACCGTGTAAATCGACGTTATACCTACTATTTCAGATTTACAGCTCACGCCAGAAATGTACAATCAACTTAGAGTATTACAAAAGAAAGCGAAAGATTTGAGGCAAGAAGCACGAAACCTCAGAAGAATGTCTCAAGCACAAGCCCACTCTATTCGAGAAACAATTAAAGACACGTTTATAAAAATTAGGTGAATTTTACGTAAATTATACGACTATAAAAATAGTAATATCAAATAACTGATGGTCATAGTGTGTATTCAAAATAATTAATCTATCATCAAATAATTAAAATATTTTAAATTCGTGTTCGTAATACTGTCAGTTTTGCTATAATATTCTCAAAATATGTATAAATATCTTTTGGAATTATGTGTTCAAAATATGTTCAACTGACTCGCGAACGTTTCTTTTTAAATAAACACCGTTAATGCGATGAACTAAATTTTAATATTAAGTTTTTTTTTTTGAAGAAGAAGAAGAAAATATTTTAACCAAAAATACCTACTACGAAATAATCAGCATAAATTATTCGATAATTATATAAAGCATTAACTTGAAATATGTTATTTAATTCTACGATTTCTAGAGCGGTGATCGCTTCCGGTGCCGACCAGGCGTGGAGCGAATCCGGATCGAAGGAGAGGGCACACGTGGACAGAGAGGAAGACACATACAAACAAGAGATCATCAGGCTAGAAACCGACTTAACGTAAGTGACACGAGCATTGACAAAAATAATAATACATTGTGTAACGCGACGACTGTTATTATTTTTATAATGGAAAACGATAAAAAAAAATTGCGATTTACGATAACATTTTTTGCACACTATTATAAATAATGGCTGGTTTTCGACGTGATATTATTATTGTCCGATTGAAATCTTCCATTAATATAACATTATGTTTAGAGTGTAATTTTTACCCGTACCTACGCCGTCTGTTCCGCTATAAGTACTCACTGCTACAGCTGTGTTCAACTAAATTCCGTTTTCGCGGAAGTAAACATTATTGTTTTCTCGTGCCGTGACGAAAATTCCGAGCAACGCACTCGTCTTACGCCGCCGTCACGGTAATGATGTGCATTAATGTTTTAGGATTATGGAAGTGTGGCGTGGGTATTATTATAATCGTATAATTACAGCCGTCGGATCGTCTAAGTTAAATAATAATAAATCGATGATCGACCGAACGCGAATACAGATCGAGGATTTATATCGTTTCCCCTCCCCCCTGCGCCCCATATGTTAATAATTTTTTTTTTTTCGTTGTTTTTGTTGTGTGCACACAGTGAGCTCGAAAGCACGGTAGAAGAATTAAGAGGAAACGTCATTAACAAGAAGTCCAGAGTAAACATGTCGGATGTGGAAAACATGGCACTTGTCCTCAGCAAATCCAGGTATCCGAAATATATATCACAGCCAACGGGGGCTCGACATGAGGTTCCGTCTCTAAGCTAAAATCATTACGACGACACTCTCTCTCCCCGTACACGAATCCCTTTTGTGACATAAATCCATTTATATACGAAAACTATTTTCTCTGTTTTCTTTCACAAATGCTTTCTTCTTTCCTTTTTCTTTTTTCTGATACTGCAAAATTTAATCTGATTTCGTTTCGTCAATTTTCCCTAGCTTAGACACCAATATCAAATCCACATTTTTGTTTTGTTTTTTTTTCCTCATTTTCTAATTAATTATTATAATTTTATAGTAAAACAGTTGCCGAATTGAAACTAAGGTTCCCGAGTTTACAAGAATCGATCCGAACTGTATTAACGAAAGAAATGGATAGAGCCGTAATCGAGGAAAAGTAATTGAATGATATAAAACTTTAATGTGTGTTGTAATTGAATTAATGTAATTATTCGATTGTCTCTTAGGTTTCTCAAAGAAGAGCCTGATCGGCTTGAGAGCGCGCTCAAACGGTGTAAGAAACTAACTGGAACGCTTGTTACTCTTAAAAGGTGAATGATGATAAATATTTATAAAAATGATAAATAATAATAATAAAATAATAAACTCTTTATATTTTTTTTTATTACAGTTTTCAGTAATTAAAGCAATAAATATATAGTGTACTAGTGCACATATTATATACAGAATTATTTTTAAAGTATTCACCCGATTTTTAATCCTTTATTTGGACAATTTTTCTTTTTTCGTTACTTATTAAAATACTAATAGGTACTACTAAATGCTAAATATTTATGGTGAAAAACTTCTAATTTTCCTTCGTATTAACTTTTGATTTATGTTTGGCATTATTTTAAACTCCCTATTTTAAACATAAATTTGTGTGTTTGAAAATGATAATGCTTACATTTTTTTTCACTTATTTTTATATTTTGATAAATATAAGGCTTTAAAGTTAAGACCGAATAGTACTGTACATTTATATGCATAACTTAAAATGTTTTTATCTCTAAAACTATTGGTCCATCCAGCAACAAAACTGTTAAGATCAACATTTTGAGAAATATTATTGTTTATGAAAATTGCAGTTTTCATTATAAGGCTAATGTTTTTACAGTGATGTTTATTTTTTTTCTGTGAACACTCTTTTTTAAAGTAATACTTGTTATATCCAAAACTTTTTTAATCATAATTTGCCTCTAGATGGTATTTTAAAGAACTAATTTTTGGAAAATCCCAATATTGTATCCAAAATTTGAGAAAAACTCGGAAACTAACTTTTTTTAAGTTCAAACTTTATGAAAATTTAAGTATAGATAGACTGTAACATGAGAAATGTTTTCGTCAAAAAAAATTTTTAATATATGATTTTTTTTTGTCTTTTTTTATCTAAAACTTTTTTAGTTTGGATTTAGAAAAACAAGTTTTAAAGGCGTCTTTGTCAAATTTTAGGTAGTTTTTGCTAAATTTTGGAAAAACCTATAAAAAATGTTGAAAACTGGCCTATTTAAAGTAGCATGTAGAGCCAAATTCTGTTTCAAGTTGTTGTTGGTCGAAACCTTTAGACAAGTATTTCTATACAAAAACACGTACACACAAAGAAAAAAATATAATAAAAGTGTATAAAAAGTAAGCATTATTGTAAAAACTCTGGCTTCTTTGCTCCTCACCAAAATTTTAAATTCATGTATATATTGTATATATTTAAAAAAACACCGTATTTATATGGATATATTTAAATTATGTATAATTACATAAATGTATAACCCAAGTAGGGAATAGTAAAAATAAACAAATATTAAAATTCAAAATAATAATATTTTTTTGTTTTCAGACTTGCATCCGTCCAAGAACAACGATTACCTGATGCTAGGCTTTCTCCAACCAACGAAGAGACTCCACCAATCACTCCAACATCGTCCGCCAAGGTATAATCGATGACTGTTTTTCAGTCATCATATAAACTAGACTTTTCCGAATAATTTTATATTTTTCGATCGACTCTATAAAAAAAAAAAAACAACAAACTATTGTTTGTATATATGTGTAGCATATATATATGTTTATATGTTTATACACATATTATATATCTTATATTTTTAATTTTCGTATATATTCAAACCACGAGTTTTGCCGAACTTGTGGACTTTTATAAAAATGGTATAGCTTTGTTCTTTTTTTTTTTTTATTATTTTTACTCAATAATATTATTTTAGTTAAACTTGCTTATTACGAAATTTAGTTAATTTTTTTCTAACGTGTGTAACTAAACATATTATAATGCATTTCCAATGTGTTTTAACATTTACTTTGCATTTTATATTTTCATAACGTAATTATTATTATATACCATATACATATATGCATTATCGTAAATATCAATATCTTTATATATCGCGGAACATGGTTTATTAATAGTATTTTTAAATAATTACAAAAAAAAAGCTTTATAGAAATTAATTTTTGTTTTTTATTTTTGTGTTTTAAATCGGCTACCAGTTTGGTTGGCGTTGGAGTGCAAACTTCAAGGATGCAATTACTAGCCATGAGTAAATTTTTATTATTTCATTGTTTTACAAGTCCAAAATTCTTCAAAACGTTGTATTTTTATGCTTATGAATTGATGTAATACTTTTTATTCATCTGCTTGACTCATTTTCATGTTCATCCGACTTTTATTACTTGAATTCATTATTATTATTTATTATTATGAGTTATGATCATATTTGTTTTTATTATTATTATTATTATTCCATTTTATTCATTAACATTATCCCAGTGAAATGTTGGTTTTATATTTTATATTTTTAGCTCATACTAAAAATGCATGATTCCTTAGTTATAATATATTGTAATATGACCGTGGTTCAGGTAAACGGTTCAATATTTCGTTTGTTAATTGTGATTTTACTTTTCAATATTCTCTAATCTTATGATATTATTACCTATCCTTGTATCTTTACCCAATAATTATTTTTATTCTCATTCTCAATGACTTGTTTGCATGGACTTAAATAGACAATAACATTTTATTATTTTTAATGTACACCAAAATGCGACATTGTTGTTTAATGAACGACTGATTTTTTTTTTCTCACTACATATAATTTTTTCTTTGGCCACATACACAATACACACACCTACATACATTATGAATCTCCGCGAAGAGCTACTTATTGTTCTTTTTTTCTACCCTTCACCGTATGACAATATATATTGTTTTCAATAAAAAGTTAATTTCACATTGGAAATGTTTGGTAAATATATTGTTTTTTTTAAACTTGTTTAACTGTAGTGCTTTTAATTAAATACAAAAAAATTGTATAAGTCAGCTCTATAATAATATTTATAACTATTATTATTATTATAATTATAACTATTATTATTACTGTTATGTATGTATTATACTTCAGCTACTACCTGTTTTTTTCTGCCTTTAAATTTAAATTACAAATTTTATTACATACCCTATGGATGTTATTTGGTTTGTTGTTGATATGTTTTTCATTAATATTGTTATTACTACTATTATTTAGTTTGCGTGTGTTTTTTTTTAATATAGTGTGTGAATAATACCTGCACGGATAATGTAGATTGTGAACAGGTATTGTAATATATATTTTGCCATGGACGTCCATTGCAAATTAACCCACCATGTTTCGGATCGGATTTTGGTAAATACCCAAATATTTTTTTTTTTAATTTATTATAGGTACCTTATAATTCTCAAAGTTTACAAAATTTACCAATAAGTACTAACCAATAATATAACTTATTCAAACAATTCTAACCTCTCATATAAAAAAAAAAAAGGCAATGATAATAACATTAACAATTAATATATTTATTACTAATATCAGGGGTGTGCCTTGAAATTTATTTTTAGAGGAAGGAGGAAGGGATTGATTTTTTTTTAATGTACTTTAAATGTATTTAACTAATAATTCCATCATATTAAAAAAATTTAATACCTCCTCTATAAAAACAAGTGAAGAATCTTTAAGTGAAAAAAACTTTAACCAAATTAAGAATTAAATGTTTTATGAGATTATGGTTGCAAAAATGGCTGTTAAACATATATATGTATTTAAGGTTACATTACATTTTCAACTTATAAGATCAAGTATTAAAATGTTATTATAAAAAAACTTACAAAAAACCAAATATTTCCAAAATTCTATACCTATTTATCCCAAAAGAGGTCCAATAATAGGTACGAAGTAATGTGAATAAATACATTAGTATATTTCATACAATAAGTAATAAATGACAAAAGATTTTTTATTTATGGTCATACTTCACGGTCAATTTTATCAATAGTACAGGTAAATGATTATGATATTAAACTTAAATTGTATAAAAATACTAAATAAAACTTTTTTTTCTAAATCCGTTAAAACCTACCCCCCTCTTCACAGGCACACCTCTCACTATTTATTATTTTAGCTCAGTTTAGACGTAACAATAGAGCCCTAGTGTTAATAAAATTACATTTTTAAGAATTTATACTCGATAACCTAATTATACTATAATACATTGAAATACTAAACTGAAAAATGTTCTTTAACTCAAAATTTTAGTTATTCTACCCCTTTATTTTTTACGTCTAAACTAGTTTAATTGTTTTACTTAAGTCACCTAATTGCAATTTGCAATCGTCCTAACGGCAAGTATTATTTTAAATAGATTGATTATATACTTTAATTATTGCATGCTTATACAATGTGCTTTGGAAACAGACTGGCTCACTCAAAAACACACTTAATCAGACAAGTAATAATTTGCATAAATTAATTTTTAACTATTTTCTCAAATTAACTTATTATTCTCAGTGTCATATTCAATTTTTTTTTTCTAATAAATATGCATTTGTTTAAAAATATTTTGATTGAGTTGGAATTTGTTGGTTATTATTTTATTTTAAGCATGCCTGATATAATATATTTTGTCAGAACGTATAAATATAACTAATAATGTATAATGCACTTGTAGATGATTTACACTCGCAATTAAAAATAATATTATAAAATAACAATTAACAGGGTTGTCTTTTAATGGTTTGGAAAATTATAAATTACTTTTACGAAACAAAAACAAATTTACATCATTTATTAATTTAGAACTTTTAAATAAACATAATAAAATATAATAGTATTATATCATAAAGAATCAGTTAATCATATACATTTCCATCAATAATTATTTTCAAGTATTGTGCATACTAATAAACCTGTGTACACTAGTAAAACTATTATTTTCTTTTTGCTTTAAATCTTTATACCTGTTTAATACAAATTAAAAATACTCTTTACCTTCATTTTAGAATCTAAATTTGCAAATTAATCTTTCAAAATTAATTTTTAACTTATTTTATCAAAATTAGTTGCAGGTTATTCAACCAACACAACACTAAAGTAATGCTAAAAAAATAAATTAATAATTTATTGCTTTTAAATTTGTTTTATTAACATTCTATACCTACAAAAACAATACTTATAGTAAAAGTGAGGATATATTAATATATAGAAAAGATAAAAGTATTGGGTAAGAATAATATGACTTGATTGACGATGCCATTGTTGAAAGCTCATGATTTTCAACATAATATCACACTGAAATAATACTTTTTTTTTAATATTTTTCATGCTAATGTATATGGATGTTATCCTTTTCAAATTTTTCTAAAACACCTTTCGATAATGTTACTGTTTGATTCAAAAGTATACATGTAGTTTTTCAATAAAATATGTTACAAAATTTGAAATTCTGATAGACATTTATTTAAAAAAAAAAAAAAAAAAGATAATCAGTCATTCTATTAAACTCACAAACAATAAATAAAAAATACACGACATGTTACCCATCAAAAATGGTAGTGAAGAAAAATTATCTAAAATGTATCCATCTTGGTAGGGTATGTACTCGTATTACATATTTTTTGTCTATTTAATCCTAATTATTACCATAAACAATAAAAGCTATTAATAAATGTCGTGAACTATTCTTTTACAAATAAACCTTTATTAATTTTCTGGAGTAAAATGCAAGACTAGCTAAAATCTTTTCACAATTTTTACACATAATTTATTCCATTAGAATTAAAATCGTACCAAACTAAAATAAAATAGCATTTAGCAACATTTTTCTAAAATGCATATGAATGAATTTATACTACAAATAAATTTATAAATAGCCAGACACACTTCACAGCATGGCTAATATATTTCACTCCTTTGGTGGGATACTCTAAGTGGGTTAGTTGAATTTTAAAGATATGATAAATCATTTTACATTTATTTAATAAAATAATTCTAAGTGGAAATTTTAGTTAATTATATAGAACAATAATTATCAATTTTACATTGAATATGTTTCACAATTTAATAACAGAATAATCCCTAGTCATTTCATAATTCGTGAGAATGATGAATTTTTCCGATTTTTAAATTTAATGATCTTATAATTAAAAAATTGACCCAACTGGTTTTTAACAAGAATATCAAATATATAAGTCGATGTATTATGATTAAATGTATTATTATGTATTATGATTAAATATATTATTATGTATTATGATTAAACTTGTATAATAACAAAAAGAACTCGTCCAGTTTTCAAAATTAATAGTAACTATAGTTCTAACTTTAAACGCCTGTTAAAAAAAAAATAATAATAATAATAATAAACACCATTGTAACACCGTTGGGCTATTTAAGTAAGTGTTAACTTCTTTGTTACAGACAAAATCTAAAATTAAATTAGTTTCTTATTTATAATATCATAGATCTTTTATATTTTCATGTATCTGATGTATCCATACTTTTTTCATATAACAATAAAATCAAATATTAGAGTAATGATATAATATTTAATATAACTCTCAAACATTCGTCTGTTAAAGAACATAATAATATTTCTTTTGAGAAAATAGTCTTTCTTAAAACGAAAATGAAATATTGTAGGTAGACCGCAAAAATGTTTTAGACATTTATACACGTTATACACAGCCAAACTTTATTAGATTGCGAATAAATAATTTATGGACGAGTAAAACCGTGAATAAAATATTATGCGAGTTAAAACACTTTTCGAATAAGAAATGCGCGCCGTGGCTTAGTGTAAACACAGTATACGTTGTTGTACATAATTAAACGCTCAAAATAACATTTACAGTATTTTCAATCGGGTTTCGCAAAGGTCTCAACGACCGAAATAACGATAAAATATAATAGTACATAGAAAAAAAAATATATATATAAATTAATCAAAGTACAGTATATAGGACATAGGTAACCAAATTTAAAGACAGCCCTGTACGTGTTGTGAGGGATCATCGACAAGATAATAATCGATGATTGAGCCACGCGTAAATATTAAATGATCGCCGTGTTCACCCGAGTGTTGCGTCATTATCACTAACACTGTACAGCTTAAAATCCATCACCTTCCTCGCTTTTCCTCCCTACCCCTCCACACATACACAAACCAATCGCTCCGCTGGTACACGAAAACCACGTTCAGCTCCCCGATCATCGAACGTTCGGGAATTCGTCAAGATGCAGCGCATAGGCGCAAATTGAAGGGGATGGGGGATGGGCTCGGGGGATTAAGCCACTCACAGCCCACCTAGATTTTTTGGAAATTGCATTAGTTTAATGTGTCCTTGGGGGGGAGGGAGGCTATTATTTTTTTATTTTAATTGCGCCAATAGTGTAGCAGTACCATCACCATGTTATAATTATGAATTTACTACGAATATATATATATCATTATGTAATTAAATCACATATATCTAATCCCACATAATCCCTAATGGTAATTTTAAAAAGGCAGCATATTGTGTAGTTAAGCTTCTCGTTTATGTTTAAAATTAGTTCCTAATCTTTACACCAAATTTTATGAAATTTGAAACTTAAAATGGAAATATATGTGATTTAGAAAATTGCCTTCCGGATCTATATTTAAAATTTTATAATAGGTATATTTTCAAGTTTGTATATTCATCTCAAAAATAACCATTTTTTAATTATTGTCAAGTATGTTAACAGACTTAAATATTTTCAGAGTTGACTTAATGACTAAATTCCATTTCATACAAATCCAGTTGTCAGCCTTTTTAAAAATAATCACCCCTAAGTTACCTTGGTATAACGACGCGATCAAATTAGTTAATAAATAGGTACAATAAGCATAGGCTCAATTATGATAAAAAAAAGAGAGAGAAAAGGCCAAAATATGTATTTGTTTGATTTTGCATCCCCTAATGGCGTCAACCTTATTCGATTTCTAAAAATCTAGAAGGGACATTCATTAATTTTTTTTTTTTTTTTTGGACGGGGGGAGATTACCCCAAGCCACCACTTAGTTACACTTATGGGTACAAGATTCAAATGATTGGGAGAGTTCATAAAATTAAATTCCCATATAATAATATAATATTATGTAAAACACGAGAATGACGTGTATTTCGTGTAGCCCGAGCGGCGGTCGCCTCAAACAATCGTCATGTTTATACGTTTAAAAACTAAGTTTTTTTTTTTTTTTACAGGGGAGTGTCGTTGGACAGGGGAGTATCGTGGAGCAGACAGGAACCGGAACAGACGGCAGTGGTGATGGAAACCGCGAGCCAACAGGTGCGGCGAACGCACTCGACACTCTGCTAGACGAACTTCAAACGACCCCGAGAACAGTGGCGGCCGCGGCGACGGCCACCACTTCGTCCTCGGCGGCAACGGTACAGTCAGCGGCTGCGACGGCGGCAGCAATGACAGCCGCGGTGACAACATCGACGGCGGTGAC
>JAIPRM010000272.1:0-14503 GCA_025469315.1 Stegophylla sp. TES_Ste_2020 | reverse complement strand
AAACGACCCCGAGAACAGTGGCGGCCGCGGCGACGGCCACCACTTCGTCCTCGGCGGCAACGGTACAGTCAGCGGCTGCGACGGCGGCAGCAATGACAGCCGCGGTGACAACATCGACGGCGGTGACAACATCGACGGCGGTGACGACCACAGCGTCGACGGCGGCCGCGGTTACGGCCCCGAAACCGGTACTGCGGCGATTGAGCAGCACGTCGTCGGAGCCGGGCAAGCCGCCCGTGCCGGAACGCACGCCCGACCTGCAGAACAAGAGGATGCCGCCGCCACCGCCGCCGCGGACCAGTTCCAAATCGCCGGTGGCGTCACCGACTACGGGCGTCGGTCCGGCGGCCGCCATGATCGCGTCGCCCAGAGGCTCGGTGTCGTCGTCGGCCGGCAGCCCGCCCAGCCGGAAGGGATCGCTGACGTCGGCGTTGATGACGACCACCATCGGCGGTTGCGGTAAACCGCCGATGCCCGAGCCGCCGTCGTCGTCGGCGTCCGCACCGCCGCAACCCGCGTCAACGGCGATACCGGTGCCGGCGGGAATCACCGGATCCGTGACCAGACAGGAACAGTTGGAACAGCGGCACCAAGAGCTGTTGAAGAAGCAAAAAGCGCTGCAAGAACAGTACATGCGGTTGCAACAGTTGCAGCGGTCGCAACCGCCGCCCGACTTGTTGCAACTGAAGAAGACGGGCAGCGAGGGAAATCTGCTGTTGAAAATGGGCCTGTCGATGAGCGCGGCCACGCCCATATCGGGCTCGCTCACCCAGCTGGCCGCTGCCGTGGCTCAATCGTCCGCCACCGCCGATGCCGAAAAACAAAACGTAGTCACTGCCGCCACAGCAGCAGCCGCCGCCGTTGCCATCACGTCAAACAAAACCACTGCCGTTACGACGAACAAAGTCGTCGCCGCAACCGCGACAGCCGTCAACAAAGTGTACGAGACGGACATCATATGACCCACGACCGACGTCTAAAACGTGTGTACTGTGTATGTGTGTGTGTTTGTGTGTTTATGTGTTTTTTTTACTTTTTTTCTGAGTCGACGATTGAGCGCGGTTTAAATAACGCCGACACAAAAAACTAGTACCTAGGTACCGTTGAGCGCGGAATAATGTGCGATGCTACCCCCGTATCACAATTATTTAGGTACCACTCTTGGTACTTGCGAAACTAAAAAAAAAATTTGGAATTTTGAGTAAAGTCCATTATTATTATTATTATTAATTGGATATTTTTTATTGTTCTGTAGATCAGTGCTTCTCGACCTGGTGGCCGCGACCCCCTTAATGAGCCGCCGTGACTATATGGCTGGGGGGCCTTATTTTATTTAAAATAATATTTGTGTGTGAAATAGTGCATATAAATTTTATAGTTTATAACTTAGAAAAATAATTAATGATACATTAATTTTAAGGGCCCTATGACGAAAAAGGTTGAAAATCACTGCTGTAGATCATTGATTATTAATTAATTAAAGTAATTATTCGATCAATAGTATTAGTATATTATAAGATGTCTGCTTTGAACTCGTAAACATGACAGTACGCCGATAAATCAAAATATTTCTGTACCTTTTTTTTTCACACACATCGTTTAAATAATTAATACCCCAATTAATTTTCGTACATTCAATACTCACCAGTTTTTGTTCGTGCACATGCTTTGTTCGTGCACATGTTCGCATATCATGATTTTATGTCAAATATAAAATATACTCTCAAAATTTTCACGCCACGCAAATGTCGCATTGACCCCTTTCTTTCGCCCCACCCTGCCTCTCGGTATAGGTACACCACATCTTCTTGAGTTAACGCCACAGAAAACACGCGATGATATTTGGCAACGTCGCAAAAACCGAGCGCACTCAACGGTCCTCGACAAAAAGGTCTCCAAAAGGTAATGAACGTTATGGACCGCGCTCAACAGTCGTTCGCCGCGATCGTGACTGTACGCAACAAATCAAGTTTTTTCACTGTCACTCGGGACTTCAAAAACCACTGATGACCGACCGGGTCAACGGTGTAAACACGCCAAGTCGTATATATTAAATTACACCATCACAATTGCAATATTAACATCAGGAGCGGACGCAGGAAAACATTTCTGGAGTTGGGGGGAAAGAGGGAGTAAGAATTAATACCGTTAATTTGTAATAAATAGTTTTTATTTTTATATGTTCATTTATTGTACTTTTGAAATAATTACCAAATAATTTTCGAGAGGGAGAGTTTGAACCCCCCATCCTGCGCTCCGCCACTGAATTTATCATCGTTATAATATTATAATAACTATAAGATGTTGGACACGTCCGCAGGTCCGACTACAGCGAGTTCGTCTTCGTTTTCCCTCACATGACTGTTTAATAATAATCATTATTATTATCACTCTGTCCTCTACGAAGGAAATCATTCGTATTTCCATTAAAAACCACCCGTTCCATTTCCCAAAGTTCGCATTCACCGAGAAATTGCTTTGTCAAAATGTACACAAAAAAAAAAAATTAAGTATTTGTCGGTCAGCTCAAATGTATAAATACACCCTGTGTAGCTGTGTATATATATTTTAATTTGTATATCAATCACTTTTTTCGATTTTAAACGTGTTTACGATTGAAACGATGAGAACCAGCTGCTGTCTCTGTGTTATTCTCGTCGTTTCACTGCGGTACAACGCACAATAAATAAATGTTTTTTATTTTATTTATTTTTTTCTACAATATTCGACTTTTATTGCTGTAAGTATGGTCTATGATATATCATTACTATTAAATAATATATTATTACACCTTTTGAAGTGTGTATGTGTGTGTGTGTGTGTATGTATATGTGTGTGTCTTTCACAAACCGTTACGAAGGGACGTGAATTTTATTCATTCTTCTTTATTATTATTTTCATACCAAGTGTGTTCTCGTGGTTTCCGTGTGTCCTATTTAGGTATATTCGACTTGTTGTTAAAGCATACGCAGAAATGTATGCATTCATTCCTATACTCTTTTTCTTCGATATTTATGTATATTATATATTTATATACATGTTTCCTACGTGCCAAAAACCGTTCCTATTGTACCGAACTCTCCGACACGAGTTATTTTTATATTATCGTCTTGTGCGCGCGACGTGTGTTAAATCGAAATTTGAAATTTTTAAGAACCAAAAGCCTTTTGCACGCCTCCGCTCTCCCGGCATCATCTTCTTTTTTTTTTTTTTATCTATACCCATATTTTTTGGCATACAATATTGTGAGTCTCGGACCGCACACATAAAATTTCGACGCTCAGCACAGCACAGGTACACAACGGCGAAGACGACGTACGTGTGTCTACAGCTATATTATGTTTTTTACAACAGACGAAATCGCGATATCTTTTCATAAAAAAAAAAAAAATGATAAGTAATAATAAAAAAAAAAACATGAGTAGCGTTTAATATTCGTTACGTTTGGTATTAAAAATATCGCATCCATCCCGTCTGATCTTTGGTCAAGGGAG
Organism: Stegophylla sp. TES_Ste_2020; assembly: GCA_025469315.1. Lineage (NCBI taxonomy): Eukaryota > Metazoa > Arthropoda > Insecta > Hemiptera > Aphididae > Stegophylla > Stegophylla sp. TES_Ste_2020. The sequence continues at coordinate 11,009 of JAIPRM010000272.1, read as the reverse complement.
GCCGAGAGGGGCCATGCCCCTTGCTTTTTTTGGTCAATAGTTGTATATATGGTATATTTTTAAAAGCTGTCTATTTTCAATTAATAGATTCATTGTTTGCTTAATACTAAATTGTTTAAAAAAAAAGTTAAGTTTTAAAAAAATATACCTGATACACAAAATTGTCGATGACAATTCGTGATGCAGTTAGGTAATAGATATACTTGGAAAAATCTCATTGATTCTTAAAGATTTGTTTCTTTCAAATTTCGGAAATCAACAGTAGTTGATTATTATACGGTGCACACATGGCACTAAGCAATTCCCTACTAGTCAGCCTCCCTAACTCCCCTCCCCCATCTCACAGTTGACTAAGCAGCAGCTCCATTAATCTCAACGCATATTTATGTTCAATGTTTTATTATAATATATTATCATTCATGAATTTTTGGTTTCAATTGTCTACAACTGTAGGTTACCATTACAATTTGAAAAAAAAAGAATATTTAACACATCTTGTACCTACACGTATATCGGCTTCTATTTATATCAAATTTTAGGGGAATAAGATCTTTCCGTAAAGTAACCCTGTTTCACTTCGCCAAAAACATCCACCAAATATATACGCATGTATAGTATTATAATATTACCTCATAATGTATGTGTAAAAAATATATATTTTGTTAATCATCCATGCTGATCCTCTTTTAATTTTTCTTTCATTTTTTTGACTATACATGAAACATATATTGTGAATGATATATTATTTTGTTCCTAATACACACAAATGTCACACACACACACACACACATACATTCACTGCGTTCACATAAGACATTGCATATTAGTGTTATTTTACGGCCTTACCATGTTTATTTATTATATGTTTATTCATTGTATAATTTGATTTTAATATTTCATGTAACATGTAAATTTAAATTATTATTTATTGCCTACATGTTGCTCAATATGTTTATTGTGCTATAATCAAGCTATGTGAAGCCACACACTAAATGGTGCGATGCTTGATTTTATGTTTTTTTTGAAAAACCATATTATTTATTTAACTCAAAGCTAGATAGACTGCAGTGGACTGCTACAGCAATGTATTACTAAATTACCTACATAAAAGCAAGCATGCACATACTCAAATATTCACTCACATACCATAAAATGGATTAATGTAATTTAGGTGTTTTGGTATTTTTATTCTGTTTTTACGTGGTCCATATTATATTGTGACAATTCATAAATTATATTATATACTGAGCCGTTACTATACCACGACTGCGTTTTATTTTCATTCCTTTTAGACATTTAGTACCCATCCTAACTATAAGTATGATATGTATTGTATATACAAGCATACGATAAGGATTATTGACACACTGTATTTTATTTGTATACATACTTTGAGTATTACTATTGGTTTTTATTCAGCACACACATTATTACATTTTACAAATATTATTGTATAATTTTTATTCGTTTGAATTTATTTATTTTTATGTATACTGTACATATGATATATATTTATTATAAAAATAATAATATTTACATATTATATGTATACAAACATTACAAACACAATAATATTATATTATACTTATATTCCCTATGGACTAAGTGTATTGTTATACAATTTTTTACGCGTTATTATATTATTATTATTATTATAGATATTATTAATTATTATACTTATATTATATATTATTAAAATTAACAAAAACTACCTACAATCATCGTTCATGTGTACATTTTTAACATTTATTGTAATTGCCATGACAATGCTCCTATCAATGTCAACGAAATTTTGGTATAAATAATATAATATTTAAGTACATATACCACATCATTCTCATCAATTGAAACAGAGATAAATTAAAAATTAAAAATTATATTATTTATTAATGATTACTATTATTATTATTACTATTAATAAAGACATCTACATATTGTTTGAATCGCTCGTTTTATATTAAATTTAAGGTTAGTCAAAATAATTGATTATAATTATTATGTTTATCACAATAGTAGTAAAGTAAATAGATACCAGGCATGCACACAAAAAAAAATCGGGGAAGGTTATAATAAATTAGTAGTATACGTACATATTGCAATAATGAGCTGAATAATGTATATTGAATTTTTGAAAATATTTCAGAGTGGGTTTGAACCCCTAAACCTCCCCTGTATACTTGCCTGATTGATACAATAGTAACTCATGACTTAGACCAGAGGTTCTTACTTTTCAGGCCAGCTCCCCCCACTTTAGTCAACCCCAGACGAGGGCCCCAGTATAGTTATCACACACCATAATAATTTACAGGTAAGTTATTAAAGTCATTAATAAAAAAATAATATTTATAGATTCACATACCTATTTTATAAGTCACATTAAGTCTTTGTTAGTTATACTCGTAGTTACATGCCTAGTGATTAACTTATTACATATTTATCTTTCTAAATGTAGGTAATTTAACCAAATCCATTTTTATATCTTATTATTGGATGATAGCTATTTCAAAAAAAATTGTCAAGAGAAAATTGATAGAAGAGGCATGTGCCCCTATGCTCTACACCTGAATCTGCCCTAGACAATCACACACCCTGATAAAATTAAAGAAAATAATTTACTTATGGACTCTAGGGGTCCATAAGTATACCGGAGGGGGTCCGCGAACATAAATAAGAATACACAAAGTACCTATCTATTAAAACAAAAATAATAATATAATATTCGTATTTCATGAAAAATAATGTTGATAATAAATAACTTGTTCAAATATTTATCGTTGAAAATCAATTAAGATTAGAGACAGACTGATTGTGTTGGTTAAACAACCAATATTATTATTGTTTTAATTTTAATTTTCATTATCTCGAAGGGGTTCGGCAGAAAAAAATTTGGGAAACACTGAGTTAGATCATCAAAGCCTTTGATAACTGATAAAAATATTTACACGTATTACGTATATAAATATTAAGGAACATTTGATTAAACAAACTGTTTTTCAGTTTCCAACAAAAATGATAAAATACAGAAATTTGAGATGGCTGAACTCTTTTTATTCAAGTACACCAAAGTCGAGTTAAATAAAATAAACACGTTTTAAGAAATTTGTTAAAAAAATTATAACTTTTAATAAAAATATATGATATTCTTATTAACAAATTGAGTATACCAACAACACAACAGTTTTAAATAAAAATTGTATGTATATACAAATTTTCATAAAGACAAAAAACAATTATTTATATTTATAACATTTACACAAGTAACCAATTTATTTTAGAGTTAAATTAAATAACTAAGTAGATAAAATGGAATTTTCTTTAAGTACAAAAACATAATATACTGAATGAACAATCTATAGAATTATATTATAATATAAACGTGTGTATATGGTCTCTATAAATTAAATAATTTATAGCTTTCCTGTGTTTGTGCTACACTTAAGCTTTGTATGTGCTAGCTGACACATCACCACCAGTACCAGTCCAGTTTGTATGAATATATTTTCCAGGAGCTGTCAACAACTCATATGTATGAGCACCAAAATAGTCACGCTGAGCCTAGTTCAAAAACAAATGAACAATTTTACAAACTTATAATAACAGACTGTCAAACTAGAGACAAAAATTTAATTATGTCTACACATTTTACCTGTAATAAATTAGCTGGAAGCCAAGCACTTCTATAACTATCATAAAAAGCCAGAGCTGTGCTGAAAGCAGGAGTGGGTATTCCTAACAGAGCACTAGAGGAAACCACTTTACGCCATCCAACTTGACTATTATGTACAGCATCCGTAAAGAATGGATCAAGCAACAAATTTTTAAGATTTGGATCAAGTTCAAAGGCTTGTTTGATTTTTCCCAAAAATGCACTAAAAGAAGAATATTTTAATATTACAAAACATATTTAATAGTTGATATTAATAATACAACCTTCTTATAATACATCCACCACGCCACATGAGGGCGATTCCTCCATAATTTAAGTTCCACCCATGTATTTTGGCAGCTTCACGCATTAACATAAACCCTTGAGCATATGACACAATTTTTGATGCATACAATGCCTAAAAATAAATAAAGTTTATAAAATATATAAAGTTAATATGATGTAATATTCATAATATAATATTAAATAACCTTTCCGATGTCTTTTAGGAAGGCTTGTTTATCACCACTAAAAGCTTCCTTTGGTCCTTTTAGGACTTCACTAGCTTTTGCTCTTTCGTCAATTAACGATGAAAGACACCGAGCAAATACAGATTCTCCAATTAGCGTGACTGGTACACCATAATCTAATGCAGAAATAGCAGTCCATTTACCAGTACCTTTTTGTCCAGCTGCATCTCGGATTTTCTCGACTAAATATTTTCCATCTTCATCTTTGAATTGCAATATGTTTCTAGTGATCTCAATCAAAAATGAATCCAATTCACCCTTGTTCCATTCATCAAAAGCCAAACTCATTTCTTTATTATTCATATTCAATGCAGATTTCATCAAATGGTAAGCTTCACATATTAGTTGCATGTCTCCATATTCAATACCATTGTGAACCATTTTCACAAAATGACCCGCACCATCTTCACCAACCCAATCGCAACAAGGTTCCCCATCAGCTTTAGCAGCAATACTCTAAAAATCATATGTTGTTTCATACTAATTAGTAATTACAAATAAATTTAAAATTACAATAGTCAACAATGTATAACAAAAATGTTTATATTTAATATTTCATTTAGCAAATCAAATAATTAAACTTCAATATGATCTTTATGGTTTCTGTCTAAAATGATACTTACAGAAAAAAATATTAATCTGTTAAAAACACCTATCCCGAAACATGTACTTTTACCCATTTGTGGCCAGTATAAAAAAATACCCACTAGCCTACTTTAACATTATATTACATTGAAAATAATAGTGACCAGCAATTTATTGGCAAAAATATGTCTATATATGGTTTTTCACAATAAGTTTAGGAGACATTTTAAATTTACGGAATAAAACAGAGGTGATGACAAATTGAATCAACCAAACACCAAGTTAACTAAACTAAGCTAAATAAATTGTATGCAAAATAATTTATGTGTTCATTAATTTGTTATTTAGTGGTTTTCTGATAGTTGTATCTCTAACCAGGTAATAAAATGTTTGTACTTCACTGAATAATTGGTCAAGTCACTTCATTTAATGATACCTCTCTATAATAATACACAAATACCAGTAATATATAATATATGTACATTAGATAAAGCCTATTTTAGTGTAGGTACATATACTTTGAGGTTCCATCTTTATTTTTAACAATTCTATTTATTTGAAACAAAATAATAACTTAAAAGAAAGTAATTACTTGCATTATCTTAATATCATTTAGCCTTGAAGTGTATAAAAATTAAAATCAAATGACACATCCTATTTGTCCTGCATGGGTCATTAGTGTAATAACAAAATTATTTTTATCATTATTGTACCATAGTAAGACTGAAATCATACAAATAAACTATGAAATATAATAAATATTACCAGTTTAAGCAAATATTCATTGAATCAAGGTAAGATTTCCCTAAGTTATTAAAGAGTATTAGAGCTGTTCATGCTTTATATTAAATACTAACTTCCTAAAAAGTAAATATGAAATGAATGATGAACAGCAGCTGGAAAAATCAAATACATGATCACACACTTACTTTCTGGACGTACTGTGTATTATACATCTACCAAAAATATTGTAACTCATAAAACTATCTTGGCCAGGTAAATAAATTAATCGTAAATAATATAACACATTTTTTTAAATTTAATTTACTTGGCATTTATTCACAACACTACTTAACAAAACTTAAAAATCTAATAAATGATATACGTTTTTTTCTTAACCATTTTTTAAACCGAATTAGATAAAGTACTCCAATATTAAATTTCTCAAATATTTATGTGTAAAAAATAAATGGTAATAAATAAAAAAATAATTTTTAAAGTACCTACCTATAATATAATATAAAATATATAAGTCCTAAAATCTCATAGTGTATCTCTATAACAAAAATCTGTGTACCATAAAAATATTGACATTTTTGTAAATAAATAATACTCACTTGAAAAATGTCTTTAATATATGGCCAAGCTTTAGGATTTCCTCCAGGCATCAATGATGGACCATATCGTGCTCCTTCTTCACCACCAGAAACACCTGAACCAACAAACAACAAGCCTTTCTGGGCAAGTGTTTTAGTTCGGCGTTGGGTATCTTGGTATTCGGAATTACCACCATCAATAATAATATCACCTTCTTCTAATAAAGGTTCAAGTTGTTCAATGAAGGCGTCAACAGCACTTCCCGCTAAAAAAAATATAAATAAATATTGCTGAAAATATCAACACAGTAAAATAATATTTATGAAAAAATCAATTTTGATTCATATTTACATAATAATTAATTAATAAAACATACTTAAAAATACCTTTAAATTTTATAAGAAAAAACTAAGCACATGCACAAGGTGAATTTATAAATAGATACAAATACACAATTCAGTCACTTTATAAAGAAAACATAATAATTTCTACAAATTTTCAAGACTCCATCTTTATTTTTAAAAAAGGAATAATAAATCATTTTTTTAATAATACGATTTGGAGTGAAGTATGTTAATAGTATAAAAAACAATAATAATCATCATTTTCAACACATCCACCAAAAGTAACTAACCTGAGAAGCGAAGAATACCCAAGGTGTGGAGTCCAGATTTCTTATCTATACTTTACTTTTACTTAGCTTTGCTTTGCTTTACTTTACTTAACTTTAGAGAAAAAAGACAATTTTACCAAAAATAAAAAAAATTTGATAAAAGTGTTAGAAAATTTTTTCACATTTTCAAAATTTTCTTGTGGTAAAATATTTCTCATATTACTGTCTACCTATGTTTAAATTTTCAAAAAGTTTGGATAGTAAAAAAGATAATTCATGAGTCTTTTTTGTCAAATTTTGAGTAGGTAATTTTTCCAAAATTTTGAGAAAACAATTGCGAAATTCGAAAAATAGTCTGTTTAAAGTACCATCAAGAGGAAAATCTGGTTTGAAAAAGTTGCTGGTCGAAACTTTTGGACAAGTATTTCTATATGAAAACATGTACACATAAAAATATATTGTTAGAAAAAAGTTCCTTATTTTTTTTACATTTTCAAAATTTTCTTGCGTTAAAATATTTCTCATATTATTACCTATCTATGTTTAAACTTTAGATTAAATAAAGAAAGTTTCTGAGTATTTTCTGTAAAATTTTGTGTCATTTTTCCCAAAAGAAAATTGAAAAATTGGAAAAATTACCTCTCTAATGTACCATTTAGAGGCAAATTTGATTTCAAAAGGTTGCTGGTTGAAACTTTTAAACAAGTATTTCCATTAGAATAAGTATTACAAAAAAACATAATATAATATAAAAATAAACATCAAAGTAAAAATTTTCTTTGCTCAAAATCTAAAATAAACATTGAAAAAACACTAGAATTTTAAAAATAAGCAATCAATGTAGCAAATGTTTTCAGTTGGTACCATTGATTTTAATTACATTGAGATAATGCTTTATCAGTAGCATGCAGGAAATGTATGTATAGCATGCATGTAGGAAATTTGATTTGAAAATTCAAACTTCATTTGATATAGGTAGCCCTTTAAAGCAAAATCTAAAATAAATAAAATGTAAAGTTTTTTTATTGTTGTTGATATTTCAACTAACTAAAACATTTCTTTAAACTTTTATGTACCGTAAATTTTGAATAAAATGAACCAACCAAATGGACAAGATTTTAGTCTACATGAAGATGCAGTACGGTCAATAGAACAAAATGTCGAAGTACCCAAAACCACTCCACCATCAGTTGTTCAAAGATACTTTGAATCACGTTATGCTACAAATGTCAATGACAAACCAAACCAGGACTACAGTGTACTCATTCATTCCAATAACCTATGCATTTTATCATTAGCACCCACACATGTGTTAATAGGCAAAACTGTTGAGAAAATTGATTTCCAAATATCGGAGCACACTCATCGGTTAAGCAATATGATGACAGGAAAAGGAAAACGAGGAGCACAAATTGTACAAGCGGGATCAACTTTATGTAAGGTTTATTGTACTGATGGTGAAGAATACAAAATATTGTCAGCAGTTCCAGGTAAATTAGTGGAAATGAATAGTAAATTAGAAAAGACACCAAATATTATGTTGGATAAGCCAGACGACCTCGGATTTATAGCTATAGTCTTACCACAAAAACCAAGATTTGAAAAAATCAGAGATGGACTTTTAACAAAAGAACAATACATAACAAGAATTTCTTCATAATTTCACAGAAAATTTAAAAATGATTATTGATTATCTGTATAAACTACCAATCACTTTATACATTAAAAATAAAATTGTTGAATATATAATGTAACTACCTAATTGTTTATTTTTGTTTAAATTTTCTATGACCAATATTTATAAAATGGATTGTTATAATTAGAAAAACAGTACTATAACTTTGAGTTAATCTATATTTCATGGACACAGCAATTATTATTATGCCATTAAGGAATATTATATTTCTTGATAAAAAATTAATTTAAGAATGGTGCAATAACTAAAATGATGGCTGCATTTTGACACTGGGTATAATATTAATTAAACTTATACCACATTTTAATGGAGAGTATAGGTAAGGGTTTTTTAATAATAGATATATTTAATTTTATAAAACCCGAGGGCATACTATAGACTCCAATGATTGTTTTTACACACCTTTAACAAGCATCATGACTCGCCTAGGTTTTTTCAATGAATCGACAAGTTCCTTCAGCGAATGCGCACCAACAATGTTTGTGCCTTTGGCACCCTTACTGAGAAATTCGTCAACCTTTTCGACGGTCCTGTTATAGGCTGTGACGACGAAACCGTGGTCGTTCATGTTCAGTATGAGGTTTTGGCCCATGACGGCCAAGCCGATGAGTCCGATGTCTGATCTGCGAAGTAACGACATCTCGATTTAAAAAATAAATAAATAAAAATACGATGGAAACAACGCGGACGAAAGACCATCAGAACTGTTTATTCGCCATCGTAACGTATTGCATTTTTGTATTGAATGTACTCACTTTCCGCTCATGATTTTACGTTTGACGTGCGTGTGGACAGCAACACGATCACTGGGTGAATGGGTGATGTTCGGCAGAGGTGATAATACGTATGAAACGTATTGAACGAAACACTAAACAGATCAAGGTCCTGCCCGGGATATTATCGCGAAGGTCGACCCGCTGACCGAACTGGTTCGAGTGGACTAGTAAAGTGACGCCGTCACTACCGCCCGGACAAGGGTATGACCTCTTAAAACTCGGCTCGAGTCACTAAAAACATTATATTTAAACAGTAGTGAGCAGTGGCAACAATACGATTTGTTGTACGCCAGCAGGTTAAAATACTTTTTAATTTTTATTATATTATTATTATTATTATTATGTATTGCATTACGCTGAACGATTGCCTCGTTTTACAAAATCCGTAGTAAAACGACAGTCTCTACCCTATGCCCACACGTGTCCAGACACGTAATTCGACTACTACCTAATGGCCAATGGCTATTACCAAACACTGTAGATAATTATCTCTACAGTATATTTTGTTATTCGTTACTCACGTTGTTATTACTCGCGATTGTTAAACCGCAAACGTGCACAATGAATAATGATAGGCGGAACGCAATTTGTGATAAAGGACTACCTCCAAGTAGTACCGACTAACCTCATCGCGCGCGCGCCTTGCTAGTTGCTCGGCCACATAATATACAATGTTAAATTATTATAATATCATTAATACTATTATTGTAGTACTATAGGAAAGTCGGTAGACACTATATAGACATAAGCCATAAGGTCATGGATAAATAATAATAATAGAATAGAATAATAAGGCCCATGCGGCCCGAGGGAAAGTAAAAGTATTATTTGTATTCCGGTTACCTCGTGTCACTCGTGTCAATATAATAAAAATTTTTATTTTTTTCATCATTTTTTATTATTTTTACAGCAGCCCGATAAATATCGCGATTGATTGATTGATTGTTAGTAGCCGGTAATTATAATAATATTCCACAAAGCATGATGGAAAGTGAACGGGCTGTGCGCGGTATCAGCTGCCGCGTTTAACGAACACTAATACGCGGCGCCGCCTTCGATTAAATAAAACGTTTGCTTTGCATGTCGTCATCGGTTGATAATTAAAAATTGAAATATTCCGTAATAATTCACAAAACCCACAGACGTGTATATATCCAAAGACCTATGACCTCTGCAGCTGTATAAATGCTGGCGGCGGAACAACGACGCACGCTTGTACAACGAAGGCCGGAAAAATCCAATCACGTAAATCCAATAACTTACTCTGTTTCAGCTCAGAATAAATAATAATATTATTCTTTGTTTTCACACAAGACATATTACGATTTCATAGTTCTATAACTTCCACCATATTGCGCGTTTAAACGTTGAGCGTACCTAGTACGTCCTACCGTGTAGAATGTAGATATTGTGCATTTGAGTACGTTTGTCCACAGTTTTACTCGTTTGAATTATTTTCTCGATAGAGAATAAACTAGAGGAATAAAATAATAATTCCCAAACATCTATTATACCTACTATTAGAGCTAGGGACATTGCTTTAAAAAAACCTTAAAAGATGTTCATGCATTCATGCTCTAAAAATTTACCAAATACGTTCTAAAAATATGCAAAAATGCTAAAATAAATTTTAAAAATATTAATTTTACTGGTAAAAACCTAAAAATTTAAATTTGCATTGAATGTATAATTAATTCTTCTTCTATTATTTATACAATTTCTTCTTTTAGGTTCTGAATGAAGTGAAGAAGCTAGTGTTTTTACAATGATGTTTATTTTTTTTTTTTCTGTGTACAACTTTTCGTATAGAAATACTTGTCCAAAAGTTTCTATCAATAACTTTTTG
>JAIPRM010000271.1:0-65192 GCA_025469315.1 Stegophylla sp. TES_Ste_2020 | reverse complement strand
ATTTTTTGATCAGAATTTTATGAAAATTTAAACATAGATAGAAAATCCTATAGAAAAGATTTTGGTGCAAGAAAATTTTGAAAATGTGAAAAAAAATTTTGGACATTTTTTTAACATTTTTTTTTTTTTTTTATATTATTAACTTCCCTCGTTCAGAATCGTTTTATTGAAGAAATGATTTATCGTTTCTTTAAAATTAAATACACCCGTCAAGAGAATCCCACCCATCTTGCGAAGAACACCCATCGTGCGAAGTATGTCCGGCGTTTTTTTTTAAGTCCTATTCAAACGGTCTGTTTCATACTGCCTGACCATGTAAATAGATCTCTCTGTTTTGGGGATGAAATCGTTTCGAAAATGGTTCTAAGTCGATAAATTTTCGTCCAAAGCAAATATAGTGTCAACGTCTTAAACGAAAATAAAGCGGTGTTCGTTTTCACCTGTGGTCCCTCGATCGCATCACTTTCGTCGTTGGCGTCGGCGGCAACCCATATAGTATTACCGTTATGCCACTCTTGACACGCCGAAATAAATTATGGCATTACTCATTTTCACTCGCGAACAATAAACAATACGGGCGCAGGTATTAATAATTGCTATACAATAATATCGTGTTCGTCCCCGGTAGACAGTGGGATACGCGCGTTTTTCGAATAACAATCAATCAAAAACGCCGGTCAAATAATGTAGGAACGGCCATCGGATAATAATAATTATTACTACTATCAGAAGTAATAATTTCACCGACGCTACATTAATAATTTTAATATTATTATATAATATCATAATATCGGCGGACACTGCCGCTGCCAATGTTTTCTCTGCCGAAACACGCGTGCAATTAGTGCGGTGGCTTTAAGCAGCTTTCCTGCGAGAGCCGGTCGTTGATGCACACAACGTTATACACTCTACCGTCCCGTTAGAATAGGGTGACCATACGTCCTGTTTTATACAGGATTGTCCTTTATTTCGGCTCTGCGTCCTGTTGTCCTGATAAACTTCTCTCAGGATGTTTTTTGTCCCGTGATTTCAAGTCTGTCCCATATTAATCCCGTTTTTTGACTTACTGTTGATGAAATGAAATTATTGAATAAAATAATGTAAGGATCTAGAGAAATCTTGTGGACAATTTAATAAATTATAATCGTAAAATGAATTTACAAGTTTTTTTTAGGAAGCAAAGTATACAATATACATGAATAAAGGATTTGAAGTAATTTTAAAAAGTATTAATTTAGTTTAATTATGTTAACTTTATGTTTTTCAAAATAATATTTTTATATGTTTAAATTTAATCTATAATAGGTAGTTTAAAAATTATACTTTTTCACGATTCAAAAACATATATATATATATATATAATATGTGTGGTGTGTGTGTGTGTGTAATAAACACTTATTTATTTAAAAATATTATGAAAAATATTTTTGTCCTGTATTTTATTTTCTTAAATATGGTCACCCTACGTTAAAATATTCGCACGGCATATTTTTTTAAATTTAATTTAATTTACAACTGTGGACTTTAGGTGCCAAGTGTGACGCGAGGGCAGGGAACGTCGATAATCCGGATACCCTCTGTAAAGATATATATATATATATGGCCATTAGTCTTATGGAAATATCGCGTAGACAGGATTATATTAAAGTAGGACAATAGAACAAATCTCATTAAAGTTATCATTGTTTTAAATAGAAATAAATTAAACGAGTTTTTATATTTCTTATAAATATCTAACAATACAATACTGATAAGATAAGTATAATATAGCAGAGACCTATAAGGGCTAAAAAGGTCCGTGAAAAAATTCTGATTTGGTCTGGTTCAAAAAAAATTATTAAGAGTTTATTATTTTTAAAAGCTCTACCCGATCTGGAATAAATATTTATGTAATACACGAGCTCGCTCCGGTCCATTAATAAATTTATTTCTATTAACTGTCTACATCTAGTTTTAAGTATTAAGCTACCTACAAGGTGCAGTGCTTAGTTGCTGCGATAAACTTACTAAAGTTGCTGCGATAAAATAAGTAACATTTTTCTTGGCGTTCGCTAAATGATGTTAAAATATCGACTTGACCGAACCACCATTGCCAACTTAATTTTAAATTGGTTTAAATTAGTTTGGGGGCGAAACGGGAATCTTATAATAACAAAACATGGGCGAAACGGGTCCCGCCCCATTTCTCGTGGAAATAAATTGAAAAAGAAGAACAAAATTTGCTTCACAGTTTCGCGTTCGGTTTTCAGCCGGCTGTAGTAGTCATATAATTATAATACGCGAACTATAACAACAGCTGTTCCAGTGCGAATCGTAGAAAATATTATTTTCGAAAACTATCCGTCTGCGATAGTATTACAGTCATAGGCGTGGACAGATTTTTATTTTAGGGGTTGCACATTATAAATTAAGGGCTCAAATTATTTTAAACATAAATTGTTGTCGATTTATTGCAGTGTAGGTTAGATTAAGTTATCTTGCAACTATTTTTTTTTTTTTTTTTACAATCATATCTATTTACGTCGTATATTGAGTAAATTTGTTAAAAGTTGATTAATAATATTTCTATTTATTTACACATTATGTTCGGTAGAGAAGGCTCTAAGCTGTGCCACTTCACTCATCTTGCATATTTTATTACTAATTAAATACGAATTATTGCTGGACGAATTAAATTAGCAACAGAAAAATAAAAAAAAATATTTCTCTAGTCAATTATATTATCGATACAATATATTATTTCTTTGATTAATCTATCCATGCAGACTATAATATTATATAGATTTGTGTCATACATCGTGTGTAAGTACTTGATTTTAGGTACCTGTTTTTACTTTATCACGTCTTAGTTATCTATAAAATAAATTATAGCATTTTAAGTATGTAATATAAATTTAATTCTACAGAACTGAAAATATTAACATCATTTCAATGATGGATAGTGTTTGAATTTTAGCAAATTTCGTTTTTCATTTATACTCTAGTACAAACTTGACAATTGAAATTTAGTGTTGCAATTAGGGCTCCAGTTACAGGATCCGGGGGTGCCTGTGCACTCTTGGCACCCCTTCGCTTACCCCATACGTGTGTGTGTGTGTGTGTGTGTGTGTGTGTGTGTATGGCATCGACGCTGAATTCCGGAAACATGGAAAACAATATTGTTGCCGGCAAATAGTTTCCCCTCCTCACGGCGCGGCGCAGAATCGACGCGGAGAGATTCCGCGGCGCAGGAATGATTTAGAACGGGCGATTGCAGGCTTAAATTCGCTAATGACCCGACGTTCCAGCTGGTTACATATAACACGATGTGAGCAGCCGGTGATTAATTCGTCGCGAAAGTTCGCGTTTCCCATGTGTGGTGAGCGCGCAGCAGCAGCATAATATGCTAATAGATTGCTTTTTGTTTTACGCGCGCGCATGATATTAACAGACCCGTTCGAATTATCGAGAAAATTTATTTCGACCCGAAGCGAAGCGATCGCCGCCGCCGGATGAACACGTGATCATTTTTCTCGTCGCTCGACAATGCGGCAGCAGTCGAAATGATAATGATATTATTATCGTCAAACTTTTGACACTGTCGTACGTTTTACAACCGCTGGCTGCGTGACGCGTCGTGTGATGTCAAATACGAATATTGACAATGAACTTTGCAGTGTCTGTGAGGAAAAATTCGTCACGATAAATGCAGGTGTTTGTTTCGTTGTTTTTACTTTCGGCGAACGCGACACAAAACCCCGTCGGATTGCGCGTTTCGCGATTGCCGCTCACTAGAACGTTAAATATTTGACGACTGTCTCGAATCGAGCGCATAGGCCTTTGATTGGAGAAGGGCCCCAGACGTTTTTGTTTGTCGTCTACTAACTTCATCGCCCGCGGAAATGATTTCTCGGAGGGATGGGGAAAACTCTATTAAAACAAAAAGTCTCCATTGTTAACGTATAACAAAATAAAACTCGTGTTTCCAAAACTCCGGAGGAAATCGTCTCGTAATACCATCCTCTTTCCTCTTCGAACACCTCAGCCTGATATTATTAAATAATTTTGTCATTTCAATCACCCGTAATTGCTTGATTGAAAATAAGCAAGCCAGACATACTTAGTAGTTAGCCCCATGGGTATTATTTGCTCTTCGAGTGGGATTTTGTGTGTGTGTGTGTGTGTGTATTAAATATTAAAGAAACGATAAATCATTTCTTCGATAAAACAATTCTGAGTGGAGCTTCAATTTATATGAGACAACTTTACTTAAAATCTATAAAGTTTATTAATATAACAAATAAAATATTTTGTACTCAGCTAATTTATGTCCCACTATTAACTGAGATCATTGAAAAAAGTGTTAAACATTTTTTTATTTTTTTTCTCATATTTTTAAAATTTTCTTGCGTTAAAACATTTATCATATTGTTTTCTATCTATATTTTAAGTTTCATGAAGTTTCGATTAAGAAATGATAGCTTCCGAGTAGTTTTTGTTAAATTTTGGGTAGTTTTTGCCAAATTTTGGTAAAACTATTGAGAGTTTCGAAAAATGATATCTTTAAATTACCTACCTAGAAGTGGACTGTGATTCAAAAAGTGGCTGGTTGAAGCTTTTCATATGATAACGTGTTTACAAAAAAAAAAAAACATCTCCGTAAAAACATTATAAGCTTCTTTACTCCACTCAGAATCTAAAATAACAGTGATACATTTATCAAATGGTACATTTTTTTTTGAATTTAAATCGAATATGTACTGTTAAAAGCATTTTGGATGCTTTATAAACATTTTATAATTTTAGAATCTCCAATATTTTATTTCCTATGTGTTTACTCCTATACGCGTGAAGGTCTAGAAAAGAGAACTCGCCAATATTATAGATTTTAAATGACGAGTTTTAATACAATTCACGACAGATGATAATTGAATTAATTTATTTCAGTCTTTGATGATGTTCGCGTCTATTTTTGCCGTCATTGGAGTGGCTGCGGCCGACGTGGGCGGACTGACGGAGATCTGGAGGATCGCTTATGATCGTGGCCGCGTGGAGTTTTTCAAGTATGTAAAAAAAGCACAGGCGTGGTGGTGGGAAAGAATTGCCTCCCTCAAAAAAAAAAAAAAATCCTAAATTCATTCGCTCTTGTCAGGATCATAATGAATAATATTTCATGTTTTCACATCGTTCTGTAATTCGTCAATAGTCCTGTGTATTAACAGTTTGTGAATCGTGAAGTTGGTGTTTTACTCCGATTTTGATATAGAATTTCTTTTACATAATTTTTTTTAAGTGAAATGCATATTTTTCGATTTTTTGTGCTGTTTAAAGCGCACATTTTGAAGTTTTTAATTACACATTAAAGAGCCAAAAAATAACGTTTTTAGTGCTACAACTTTCGATCCTTGTTCGATCACTTTTTGGATTTAATTAATTTATTTCTGGAACAATAATCGTTGGAAAAAAAGAGGTTTCGGGCTTATGGATTTTCGGGAAAAGGGGGCCAATTGGGGGAAAAAAATATCACGGATCCTATATCGTCGATCACCGGGCAGACTGTAACAATCCCGTCTGATGTCGATGTTGATGATCTGTGACGTTGCAGTTTTCAGGCGGATCCGACGGTCAGGCACACGTGGTGGACGCTGATCGTGGGCGGCGCGTTCACGTACGTAGCCGTGTACGGCACCAACCAGGTGCAGGTGCAGCGGTACCTGACCATGCGCGACTGTCGCACAGCGGTGCGGACGCTGTGGTTCAGCTGGCCGATCACCGCGTTCCTGTCGCTGTCCATGTGCTTCGCCGGGCTGGCCGTGTTCGCCGCGTACCGGGACTGCGACCCGATCAAGTGCGGACCAATCATGATTCGGCGGCAGCGCTGTACTTAAAATACTTAAAATAGAAAAAAAAAAAAAAAAATGAAAAATGAAAAAGGTACGCTCGCCCAGACGCCCGCTTTTTTCGTCCGGGCAAACTCTAAGCTCCAAGGGGGTGGAAAAAAAAATAGCATAGTAATAATTCATATGATATTCCTAATCGGTGCATCAAATAAGAACATAATTTATTTTTATTTTATTTATTTATTTTTTCAATACTGTTGGTGTCGAATGACTTCTAACAAAAAAAAAAAAAAAAAAAAAAAAACCACCACGGCGGTGCCAAAATACTGAAAACGATATCGTGTATATCAAATAATATTAAAGAAAATTTTTTTTTCTTGAGTGTTTTGTGCATGAAATTTTCAATATCGATTTTTTGTATTCCATGAAAAAATGTGAAATGATGTTCCTAATTCTGATCAACGAAAATTTAAGTCTGGTTTTTTATCAAATACATTAAAAAGTAGCATTATGGTCTCGCTGGTCAAAATTCGCGCGAATCGAGTCGATTTGCAGGTGGCGATTCTTTTTTGCCCTCGAAACGTGCGGATTGTCGATAACGTAACGCCGCGTTCCCCGAAGGCATCTGGGAAAGTGTACCTATATGTACGTAGTATTTGTGCGCATGCGCGCACATGGCAAAGACTTGTTTGGGTAAAATTGGAGATAAAGTTATTAATTAACTAATCGATGGCTCTCCTTTCCTTCCTATCCAAAATTTACCAACGACTCATTCTCACCCTCCTATAAAAAACACTCCACTATAAAATACAACTTGAACAATTTGTCTTCATATCCGAACACTCTACTTACACACTAAGCCAAAATCAAAACGATGACTTCCAAACTTGCTTCCTTGTTCCTTGATTTAGAAAAAACCTTTGACCGTATTTGGCACGAGGGCCTTTTCTACAAACTCACTCAACTCGACATCCAGTTTGAAATCATAAAAATCATCCAATCCTTTCTCATTAACTGCGCTTTCAAATCGAAAATCGAAAACTCTTCTCCATCAGTAATGTCCTTGCAGGAGTCCTGTGTCTTTCTTTTACTTTCTATCTTATATAAACGATATTCTGACAACTGATAAAATATAACTTTCACTATTCGCAGACGATTTGTCCAAAATTCAATCCAGAACCATGTTTTACAAAAAAAAAAAAAAAATCTTCTCTAAGCACAACCACAACCACGGTTTCTAGTTACAACAAACTCGACACCTACCACTAAGTGAAAACATAAACTCGACCCTCTAACATGGGCCTACCAATATAATTAACTACGGCATACTCTAAATACATACTTCACGAACACAAATAAAAATCCCCCCCCCCTATCCCTCCTTTGATAAAGGCACAAGACTGGTATAGTTGACAATTACACGAAAAACCAAAGTAAAGAACTGTGAGTTTGGGTAATGTATGTTCAAACGAAATCGGGTGTGATGTAATAGTTATATGTATTTAATTAAATAAGTAATAATATTAGCGAGAGAGATGTTTTTTCCTGTCTTTAGTTTCGACGAATACATTGATAATTTATTTTTCGACAGTGCATTCGTATTCGAGCATAATATGTTTTTGGTCCCGAGAGACGTTCATCTCGGATGGAGTTTTAGTGTATATTGCACTGTCGCCGGTACTTTGTCATTCGGTTAATATACCCGTGCCAAAAATCCTCTGTCATTATTCGTCCGTTGTGACCAATTTGCCATTTCCTATTCTAACCGTGCTGCTCAGTTTAAGGCATTAGTTTTCTACCGGGATGACATGTCATTATAGGGTTACGTGGATCCAGGGGCAGAGGTGACTAGTAATCCTAGGGGGAAAAATAAGGAATTTCTTTGAATAAAATCATTTATTAAAAGTTCTAATGAGTTAGCCCAAAAGCAGTATTTTTCGACAGTTTTCTAAACTAAAAAAAAAAAAAATGCTCTTTCTTTTTTTCCAATCAACTTCCCTCTTCACGATGTTATCATGCGTAAGTTATTGAATACGATTACTGAATATTTTGGTGATAAGTTGACGTAGTGGTAAATTATAGTGGATAAAGGTCACTCGAATAGAAAAAGGCTGAGAACCACTGGCTTAAGATATAATTTATGATTTCGATAGGCGACAATGGTTAAAGAATATTGGAATATTTTTTGATTTTTTTTTTTTTGTTGAGGGAGGAAGGGATTAGGATCTAGGTGATAAATCACGACTAAATCCCTAATTTAACATACTATTTCAATATATCATACAAAAACCATTTATATATTAAATGAGTATTACAATGAGCTAGTTTTAGTTTGTTTTTCGAAATTCAAATTAATTTTTTATTCCGTGTGGTAAGGAAAACTTCCGAACGTTTTAGTAAAACTTTAGATAAAAATATGTGTTAAATAATTTAGACTTTCACAAAATCGGTTATAGTCATTTAAATAAACTCTAGAAATAATGGCTTTACTGTAAATTTAAACATTCATAAACTATAAAAACTGATTTGTTAACATTTTCAAAAAAAAAAATCTATGGAAATATTTTAGTTTTTGAAAGTTTTCTCAAATGAGATTTTAAATACTGACTCCGGGGTTAAATTGTGTTTATAACTAAATAATTCACCGCATATATTTTTTTTATCTGTTCCAAGTTTTATAAAGTTTGACTGAATATATCGTTTTTTTTTTTTTTTTTTTTTTTTATAACGTTTAAAGTTTGAATTTCGTCAAATACTGTTTGCAACATTATTTTGTCCAAACTGTTAGTCTCGTTTGTCGAGTTATCCAAAAAAAGTTTATATTAATATGATTCTACCCAAACGGTTTGTTCACCACGCACGCGTTCCGTACTGTAAGTTAATTATTGTTATCCTATTGTCTTGTCATCCTGTTATCCTTGTGCCCGTTGTTACAGGGCTGGCCGTCTAGCGTCGGGAGATCAGCTCCTGCCCCTGTACGTGCTGGATACTATGGGTGGCACACCCGGCCTCACCGGGCTCTTCTTAGCCGGCGTCTGCTCGTCCGCCATGTGTTCCGCGTCCGCGGCGCTCAATTCGCTGGCCGCCGTCACTCTGGAGGATTACGTCACGGTAAACGCTTTCTAACCGTCATTTATTATTATATGACCACTGGAATTAGGGTTTTGTAGAACCATAAATCTAAAAACAAAAAAACATTTAAACAGAGCAAAAAGGCACTAAAAATTATACGAAAAGAAAAAAAAAAAAAACACCTAAACTATAAGTTGGTCATTACGTACGTAGGTATTAATTTTGTTTTATTTTGATTACTATATGGTTACCTAAACAGGTTAGTTATTTTAATATTTAAGGTTTAGATATTGTTATTTTTTTCAAACTCATAAAAATATGTTATAACTAAATAAAAAAAAAAAAAAATAATAAGAAAAAAGCTTATATAATATAAATGTAGAAAAGCTGGATATATTTTACATTATGGGTATTCTTCGTTCCTTAGATGGAATGTTCTTGGTGAGTGTATTGAATTTTAAAGAAACAATAACTTCAATACAGTGGTTCCCATCCTCTTCTATTCTACACCCCCTTTTATAGATTTTTCAATAATCTCGCGCCCCCTTCTATAAATTGAAAAAAATGTATCACCTTTCAATGTGCTTTACAAACGAACTATATACAATATTTATTACTACTTTTAAATTCTAAATGGAACTAAGAAACTTGTTTTTTTTCTATGTCTTTAAAACGATCTATTTCGTCATAATAAGGATTAGGATATTTATGACTTATTCATAATTTTTCTTTTGGTCGTGTGCAAATGCAAAAATTTACTTAAAAATGACAATAAAATACATATTTTAACTTTAAATAGATGAATAAAAAAAATTTAACTTAATATTTTCGAGATTTTTCTAGGATAAATATAAATATATGTGGGTGAGGTTATGTTTAATTTTCAGCTAATTATATACTAATAGTTTAACATTTTATGGGATAAAATCTTACAAAACATAAGGTGATATACTTCCTGGGGGTGGTTTTTGATCTGAAAAGCGAGTATTTATATGGAAATTTTGAACAAGTATTTCTTGTACAAAACAGTGTTTCCATGAGATACCAAAGAAATAAACATAATTTTAAAACCACCACCGGCTCCTTAGCTCCACTCAGAATCTAAAAGAATGTATTGATCAATTTAAATTCGGGAAAATGGTCCAAAATAAATGAAAAATCGCAAAGAAACCATTATTCGGCATTCGTCCGTCGTCCGCCTACGATCGATATTTTTGTCCGCGCGAGTTTTTTGCTGTTTCAACACGTTTGTCAAAATGTATAGCGTGTTCAGTATGGGGGGGGGAAATCCTAAGTATTCGGCGATAATATATTGTACACACACATAATGAGTATGCCGGTCGCAGTAACGTACACTCTGTCAATGTCAATTTGGGTTGGTTGACTTATATATACTTAAGTCGTATACGGGGCGGGGGGGGGGTGGTGTTTTATTTTTTGTTCACATCCTCTCGTCGAATACATTCGACGCAAAAGCGCCCGTCACTCTTCCCGGAATCGTCAGTAGAGTGGTACAGTTCGCATTGGAATTTCGATATATATATATATTATTCGATTTTAACGCGTCTCTCTACGAGGCCGAGGTGTTGTTCCGTTGTCAGCGCATTGCCGATACAGATCTGACGAAACGCGTCACCGCGACGCGATAGCGTTTCATACGCGTTCGTCATCGTACGTTATTGTGGTGTATTATGCTCATGCGCGGCTTCAGAAGCTACTTGTTAAAGAGGGAGGGAGGCATTTATTTGTAAAGGCCTCGTAAGTCAACGCACGTTAAAAAACGCATAATATGAATGCGATAATGCTCTAAAATCTGACGAAATAATATGCATTAAAACATGACGTACTTAAAAGTTTAGAAATATGTATTTATAAACATTAAAAATCTAAAAACTTGTACCTAGTGTACAAAGTTTTTGTATAAAAATTGAAAGTTGAAAATTTGTACATAGCTAAAAGAAGCAGTTAAAAAAAAAATAATATATATATATATATATATATATATGTTATAAAAAAGTTGCATTTTGTGAATAATTTTTAATTCAAAATTTTTTTCTTCTTTATGAGAATAAATTGAAAACTTATACAAAAGTAAAAATAAGCCTTGAATAATATGGCTATGACTTTGGTACACGTTCCAAGAAGCAAGTTAAATGAATTCAAGCAATTATTTGTCTAAGATTATGTTTTACTCGACCTGAAATATGATTTATCAAAGTATGTTGGAAATAATATGCGCTGAAATTCCAAAATATTTTCGAATATTAGTAATTTGTATTATAATAAGGAAGTGGTACTACCATAACATTGAATTGTATTATAAAATATTAAAATCAATGCCACTACCTACTGATTACGTTTAACATATTTTTCAGGTTAAATTCAAATTTCTTGGTATTCAATATTCAGATCGGTACTTTAATATTCATAATTTAATCATCGAGTAAAACCAAACATTTTAGTAAGTTTGGGAGGGAGCCATGGCCCCAGTGGCTCCCTCCTTGGAGCCGCTCCTGATTATACTACAGTCCACTGTAGTGTCATTTCGAATTTTCACTATAGGTTCTGAAAATCATGCGGATAGAATGGTTTACAGAGAATTTTTTCCAAATTACTTTCAGAATCTACACAAAGTTCACGCCTGTAGAGCTTTTAAGGATAATAGCGTGTGTGTATAGTGGACTATGCGAAAACTTTTATAACTACACGATCGTTTTTGATCACAACAATATCAGATAGCTGCTTGGTGGTTTGTTTCTTTTTATTCTGTAAACGCTTTTACGTTTAGTAAAACTTATCCAAAAGTTTCGACCGGCTACTTTTCGAAACGGAATTCGCCTGTAAGCAGTTTTTTAAAGAGATAATATTTTTTTCGAAACTCTCAGTAGTTTTTCAACAACAATGATAATGCGGTTCTTTCAATTGAAAATATTTAGGGTGGAAAACACAAAACCAGCGACATCTTTAAACGAGGAAATAGTGAATTCTTACACGAAAGAAAAATCGAAACACGTTCCTACACTTTACAAATTTCAAATACTAAAAGACGTATTCGTTGTTTACTTCGTTTTTCATGAAAATATAGTAGAGAAATGCTAAACACATATTGATTTTTTTTTTGCGTATTAGTCACTTGCAGCGATCGACGAATTTGATAAAATAATTGGTTTTGTGATCCATTGTCAATACTCAAAAATATTTCGGAAATATTCTTTTAAGCGAGTATGCAAAATCTTTTCTTTTTTTTTTTTTATGTACTTATTCGACCTAATTGAATTGCTGTCCTGATCGAAAATTTCGACACGTGCATTTGCTGATAAAAAAATACAAACGACAAAAGCGTGCCAAAGTATTCACTGAGATTTTAATTAAAATTTATGCTATCAACACCCCCTCATATTTTTGAAAATATTTCTTTATTTTTTACAAAATTTTACTTTCTATCATCATGAACATCTATTCCTAGCATATCATAATGTATTTTGAAATATTATACATTGTTTTTTTCTATCGTTAGGATCTAATACATGTATTTTTTTTTCTTTTTTACCCGATACGTCTCGTGTAGGAATGTTCCATTCGCCCCTCAAACGCACCCCTATTGCACACGATTTCAAATGCCCCGTTCGATATGACGCGTGTTTAACGTCACGCGTCGTCGGCCTGAATCAATACGACGTTGCGCGGGGCCATCCCGAGTGCGCCCCGAAATGACCCATTTACAAATGTTCCGAGTGCGTCCGCGAAAAACGTATCTACGACCCACTTGCGTGCCGAATTGAAATAACTTTATCGCAATGATTGGTGGTCACACCAATCGGTTAAGGGCGAGAAAGTGAACTGAATATAAAGAATCAAAATATAATTTCGAATTTTTTTTTTGGTTTTCTTTAAAAGTCATAAATTTATCGTAGACTTAAAAAATATCGAAAATTACAAATTTCGGTATTATTTATTATTTTTTTTTTTTTTGATTTTCAAAAGCAGCTGTTTTAAATGTAAACATCTATTAATTGGTCAAATTTAATTTTACCAACAAGTTTATGGTCTAACTTGTGATCCACAACATTCCGGTGATCTATGGGATACAAAAAAAACACAATTTTTATATGATTTATTTAAAATTATATTTCTTTAATGTATTTAAGAAAGCATACATTATTACAAGTATAATGAAAAGTTTTTTTTTGTTTTTACTTTTTTTTTTGTATTATTTATTACAATTTACAGTATATATATATATTTTTTTTGATATCATTTATGACGTTTGTGAGTAGATGATTGATCTTTTTCGATAATTAACCGGTAACAGACCTCGATAAAATGTCGGTGTAACATTTCCGATGTCATGTCATGGATTTTCCTCGGTATTTTCAGTTTCAAAATCGACCGCAGACACTCGATTGTGTTTGAGTATTATTTCCGGTAATAGGATCGATAAAGTTTAAAGTGTGGTTCACTGTGTAACAAATGAAACCAATATATTCTATAAACAAGCATACAATTTCTATTTGCCACTTACAATCGTTGTTTGAAGATTGATCTCATTTTGAATAACTGGAATTAAATGGCAAAAAATACCTTTCCAATACCTCGTTTTCCGTCCTATAGTTATGTCTAATATTAAATATAATTGTCTAAGCATACAGGGAATTATTTTGTAAATTTATCCGGAAGATTATATATTATCCACATAAAAGTTGAAATGTAGATCACTGAACGCGTTAGACAATTATGTACTCTGGGAAGGTAATTTTTCGAAATTCTAAATATTTTTAAAAATTTCGGAAAAACTATCCAAAATTTGACAAAAATGCTTTCAAAATGTTTTTTGTTCATCTAAATTTTATAAAAACTTTAATATAGATAGACTACGTCATGGAAAATATTTCGGTGAAAGAAAATGTTTAAAATGTAAAAAATAATTTAGGACAATATTTTTTCAACACACTTTTTTTCTTTTAAAGAAAAGGTTTCTTCCTATTTTTAGTTTATAGTGAAATATAAAACTGGCCAAGTAAAAAATAAATTTTTATTTTGTAATAAAAACATTGAAGGAATGATTTATCGTTTTTTTGAAATTCAACACACCCACCAAGAGTATTTCACCCGAGGAGCGAAGAATACACGTGATATTGGCAATGAATGTAGTTTTGGCTGCGGCATACCGACCTAAGTTTAGCGAACCACAATGTTCTTTTCCGAAATTACACCGTTACCCGACTTACCGAAATATGAATCAATTAATATAATATCTATCGCATAATATTTATGAGTTTTTTATAATATTTATATTTAATTAGATTAGAATTGATTCGAATTAATTTATACCTAATTAGATTTTTGAATTGATGGTGGTTTATAAACGTTTTCTAAAAATGTTGTTCCATTAAGTGTAATCCATTTATATATCGGCTTTTAAAACAGTTACCAGACTTTAAATGTTAAAGTTTTGATTTTGATTTTCGAAACCAGTCAAAAAAAGTTATAAGCACATTGTATAAAATTGTTGTTAATCAGTTCCCCGAGCTCCGATTAAATCTATGCGAAATAAATTCAAACACTAATAGTAAATAAAAGGGAATATTAAATAGATTCTTTTTTTTGGTTTCACTTGCTTATTAGTCAAATCGAAAATGCAAATTATTTTGTCGTAATACCACTCGTTTTTGCGCTTACAGCCGCTGCGGGGCATCGAAATCGACGACCAGAGCCGAGTTCTGTGGCTCAAAGGGTTGGTGGTCGTCTACGGATTAGTTTCGTTGGCACTGGCGTTTTGCGCGCATTTCGTCGGACCGCTGCTCCAAGCCTCCATGACCGTTTTGGGTATCATTGGTGGACCCATGTTGGCCGTGTTCACACTCGGCATACTCGTACCGTACGTCAATCAAAAGGTATGAATTAATATTTCAATCCATAATTATTGTTTTTGATTTTTCATTCTGGTGATTTTATTCGTACAAACCAGTGATTTCTTACGTGGACACAACCACCTGCTTTTGGGCATTTTCAATTTAGAATGGGTTCATTTACTTAAGTAATAAGAGGGCAGGCAATTTTATTTTTTTTATTTATTGTAAAGAAATGTATAGTATAGCATGATATAAAAAATTCATTTCAAATGGAAAGTTCATCCGAACTGGTGTAATCGAAAAAAAATAAAATTTATGTAAGTTTTTTGAAATTAAATCTAAAAGAGGCTGGGAGAAAAAAAAGTTTAGGAAACACTGGTATTAACATTACAACACAACAATTATTAAGAATTTAAAAAATACTTTTTTTTTATTAAAATATATAAAAATAAATTATTTAATATAAAGTGATAAGTTAACTTATTATGAAAGAACCAGCATTATAAAGGATATCAGGATGAAGGATAAAGGATATCGTGGGGAAAATAACAACAGGAGAACGAGAGTTGAAAAGTAGTTAGATAATCGTGTAACCAAAATTTCCTGCTGAAAAACTATGCTCCACGTACTGATTTGAATTGAAAAAGTGTATACATAAAAATAAACATTATAAAACCACTGGTTTCTTTTCCCTACTTAGAATCACAATTTCAAAAGTTATCAGTAGGAGATAGCATGTAAATGATTTATGAAAGTACCAAAAACGATAAAAATAAAAATAAAAATGCTTAAAGACTAAAATATTTAAAAATGTTACCTAAAAAAATAAAATTATAATCTAAAAATTATTCAAAAACGAAAAAGATAATTATCATAGCAGTAATAGCATAGCGTTAATTAAAAATATTTGAGGTTTTTTTTTATTTGATAAATTTTACAATTTATATAATATTCAGTAAGTGCGTATATCGTATAATGTAACAGCATTTGTACTATGACTAGCGTGCGGTAAGTCTAATCACAAGAAACACACCCTCATATAAATACAATTATTTTTAAAAACGTAAAAATTGTCTAAAGCATCCAAAATTTTATAAAAACGCTTTAAATTATGCAAAAAAGATTAGTAATTTTTTAAAAAAAAAAATGATGAAAAGCTGAAAAATGCATTCATAGCTAAAAATGCAAAAACCTGATAAATTGAATTATATTATATTCTGAATCAATGAAGCGACAAACGAGTTTTTAACTAAGGTAGTATTGTGTATAGGATTAAAGGGAAGAAAATGCTCAAGTCATTGACATTAACATTTCGTTATCAACGTAATTTAAATATTAAATAATAATAATTGTTACACTTATAATATTTTAATAACATGTTTAATGTAAATGTGTTTGACGCAGGGTTCGTTGATCGGCATGGCCGTGGGTCTCATTTTTTCGTTTGCCCTCGGACTCGGAGGACCGAAACCGCCCGTGAAAAATTTGCCCACTTATATCAACGGATGTTCGCCGGACTCGTTTGACGACTATCATGCTCTAATCACTACTACGCCCGCAGTGTAAGTATAAACATAAAAAATTTACTCTTTTTTTAATTCATAAAACGCATGACCACGCAGGAGTGAAGTAGACACAAAATTCAGACCGATGAAAATAATTTTATTCAAGCCACTACTTGATATTAACCTCGCGTCCTTAATATATAAACTATGAGAATTCATAGTTTCGGTTTTATTAATATTTTCAATGATATTCAGTTCGTCACTACAGAATAGACACAATTTGTTTAATCCATTATGTGTCGTTAGAAAACGATTTTTATACTATTTGAGTTATCAATTATCATACATTTTGTTATTTTAATGTGAAACTGTTACAAATATATTATTTTTTATTGCTAATTACAGTTTATGTGTTCTAAATTACATAAATAGTAAAAACAATTTTAAACCTCCCCTTCCCCCTTGGTTTCACCACTAGCGTTTTAATATATATATATATATATATCAAATAAGGTAAATATAATTTCACAGGCGCAAAGTTAATATTAATCGGAAAAACAATATTATTGTGTGTTGGTTTACGCAAATTAGGCTAAACTCATTTAGTCAATATTTCCCTTTGAGTCGTTGATATTGTTAGCTTTTGCGTTTCTTATGCAAATAGAAAGACAATTCAACGTTGTCAACAAGTATAGCATCATATTTTGTGAATAACGAGAATACAAATTATAGCATTTGAAATGTTTACAAATAAATAAGCATCTCTATACATTATACTCTTGGTTTTGTAGAACATTACTGAAATCTATTTAAACAACGTTCCACGTGTTTTACATTATTTATCATGTAATAAGTAATATAAAACACGTGGAACGTTGTTTTGGGTTTCAGTGCAATTTTACTACGATTCAGGAAAAATGCAATTTAAGTACCGATATTTAAAAAGATTTCAATGATTTACTACAAAACTAAGAGTATAAATAAACACTCCAAGTTACAACGTATTACACATTGTTTGTATAATACCTATTTGGTATGTAACATTTTAGTAATCCTCGAAATCGTAAGAATTATCATTTTATCAATATAATATATTATCAAATAAAACTTACAGAGTTTGAGAAGGAAGTAGCAAAAAATTTAATTTCAAAGATATTATGTAATATATATATATATGTAATCAATCTAAGTGCTGTGTTTTCAAATTAAACTGTCTATTGAGTTATTAAAATTGATATTAATTAAAAACAAAAAAAAAAAAAACATTCACCAAGAGCCAAGGGGGTGTTGTAACACAAAACCCGCCCTTAATTCCATAACCATCGGAACGCCTAACCTAATGCCTGACCTCTGATCGTTGCAGGGATCACGAGGAGAGTTACGCGTACGTGTACAGGATAAGTTACATGTACTACGTCGTCATCGGTTTCGCGACGACCGCCGCAGTGGCGTTGGCCACGAGTGCGTTCTTCGAGCCCGACGTCGATCATTTGGATCCCAAGCTGTTCTACTCGGCCGTATCGCGCAGACTGGAGACGCCGGTCAGTGCAACGCAAAAGAAACACTCGACCAGTTCGAAAACCGTCACGTTCGCCATCGATTCCTAAATAAAAACGAGCCGTCCTCGCAGCGCGTGCGTGCGTGATTTTGTTTCGTTTTTCCCGAAACGAAAAACAATAATTGAACCCTCGAAAAGCACATTGTAATGGTACAAGTCATTATTGAACTGTTAAGTTCGCACTGTGACGTTTAGGTTCATTGGGAATTTAAAATCGTAAAAATTTCCCGAGACTAAAAACTATTTAGCATCTTTTTTTTTCAAAACTGACGAAACGACGACTTACACTGTTGTAATTTATCATGAAATTCATACAGAAAAATAATTAATTGATGTTACGAAAAATAATGTCTTATAACTAGGGATTTAAATAATTTGACTCAAAATCTAGCCGGGTGCCATGGATGTCTATTTAATAATGCGTGCAACAATTTCAATTATGAGATTTGAAACAGATTTATTTTTTTGATTTTTACAAAGATTTATTTCCAAAGATTTTTTGCATTAGAATATATATTTTATGATAACGCAGGCCACTGACCTATGATAGATTTTTCAAATGTTTTTTCCTTGAAATTTGTCTTCGATACAATTTAAATTAAAAATAAATATTTATATTACACTACTTGTTTTCGTTTGTCACTGTAATCTTATCTACTTGTCACGTAGAAAATTAATGCTTAAGACAATATCTCGGAATATCCAAAAACAATTAAATAATTTTTTAAAGTTTCTTGAAATTCATGCACACAAAAGATCACACTTTTTCTATATGTTATTTTTAATTTGATTATTTCATTAAAAAAACAAAATGGGTTAATAATTGTTTTTTTTTTTTTTATATAAGATCATTTCAATTTTATAATTTTTGTAAATCTTGTAAAATATGTATTCAGTACAATTTTACAAAAATGTCTAGTACATTTATGGGGGAGATATTAACTTTTTTTTTTCCTAATTTACAAAAATTTTTATTTATTTATTATTTTTGTTTAATTTTACGGTTTGTAAATGCTAATAATGATTTTTTTAAGCTCTTATTATATTGATGATTTTAATTGTTTTAAGTCCTGAGCCCTGATTTATAACTAATATAATATTATCAATTAAATCTTAATAAAATAGGTCGTTCATTAATTTTCTAGTGTATTCATTAGAAATTATGAAATTGTTAGATTGAACATGGATACAAATTCGGACATTTTTTTTCGAGAAAAATCCGTTCGAGTTTTACTTAAACCATAATATAATTTCTACTGCTTGAAATTGATTATACTTTAAGTTGACCAAAAAACAAAAAAATTTTTCGATAAATTTGCACTGTTTATGGTAATTAATGACATCGAACATTATATTAAAAATACTATGTGGTTTATTTTATACACTATGACTTATTGCTTTTATTGTAACTTTTGCTACAAACAGGAAATTATGTACCACTATAACTCGATAAAGAATAAAAATAGTCTATAAAATCACTATGCTTTTCACGAGTTCGATTTATAATAAGAGTGAAAATTAAATTACATTTCTTATTTATGATTCGTTAAACGAGTTTTCAGAATATAAAAAGTCTTTTTTCGGTCTTAATCAAATCGAGTCGAAAAATAATTCTTTTGTACATAACCATTACAATGTGATTTATTCGCACGAAAGACTTGTTTGTTTCTATTATATTTATATAAATATTAAATTTATGTTAGTATTTTTTTTTATTACTCATTTATTGTTATTGGTTGAAACGGTTTCGACTTTGTGTCAATGACTTTTTATTACTCTACCTATTATCATTATTATTATTATGTTTATATTTGTTACATAAAAAGCAAACTCGAACAAATTTAATTAAGAATATAATATTGTTTGTATACCTATTATCGATATTAATAGAATCTATTGTATAGTACCCCTAATTGTATTAATTTTTATTGGAAACGAATTTTTGATTTTATTACTATCATTTTTTTTTTTTTATTACAATGTAAAGGAATGTGCCCGCATTTAAAATGTAATTCATCAGAATTCAATGGTTTCTTTATTTCACAACTGTCATGGTTATAAATATTGACGAGAAATATAAGTGGGCCTCCTTTAATATTCATACCGTAATGTATTACGTAGATTCTGAACGAAGTGAAGAAGCTTATGTTTTGTTATTATTGAACTTAACATACAAAACGAAACGGTTTGCCATTTTGAGAGATCTGCTGGTTTAACACTTCATATATTATTTTAATCGCGTCCTAAGAACCAGAAACTTACGATAAATGATAATGTGTCAATTAAAATCCAAGTAAACACACACACACACACACACGTAAATACTGTAAACTTATCCTCAAGTAGTCAAGTACTCAAGTCGATCGAAGTTACCCAGTTGTTATTTGACACCATCCTTAAACCCTCTAATAATATCATTATTATAATTTAATTATTGTACACGCGATTATTGTATTACTGATAATTTTCAACGAAAAACCTATATAGTTAAATATTATAGTTGTACCAAAGTTGTTTATTTTATCATTTTTATCTGCGTGATGATTTCGATACTTGAAATATAACATCGGAATGGAATTTTCTTGAAAAAAAATAAATGAAAAATACCTAATAATAAACTTTAATAATAAAAATGGAAAACACATCCAATAAGAATAATATTGGTTAAACCTGCAGATTGGATAATGAAAAAAGTCACTTGTAATATATGTTTTGAATTACTGTCGAAAAAGATTATTGCACGTGATGTCAAGTTATATCCAAAGTTTGTATATACAATATATACCTACTTTACGTGACTGGAGTTTATTAAAAACAAAAACGAGGTGAAATAATAACAAAATACGTGTTTTGTAATCACCAGAACGGCTTTTATCGTTTCACGAAGTAATCAAATTCCCCGTGATGTGTATATTATGGGTTTTGTTGGGTCAAGTTACGTTTATAGATTTCGCTGTAACGTAAACACTTGTCTAGTAGTATTATTTTGATATAAAAAAAAAAATTATTTATCCGTTTAATTTAATATCTTTTTTTATTTAAAAGTGGAACGGAGAAGCTTGTGATTTTACAATTTTCCGATAACTTTTGATTTCATTTTTTTTTTTTTGTGAAAAGAATTTTTTCTATTCAAAAAAGTGCTCAGGTCCGAAAAACTTCTGTTTCTTATCAAATTTTTTTTCACTTTTTTTTCTGGTTAATAGTGAAATATAAATTTGACCGAGTAAAATTTTTTTTTGTTGTTGTTATCATAACAAACTTTATAATTTTTATGTAAAATTGTCTTGAATAAAAATTGAAGCTCTTCTCAAAATCGTCTTGTTGAGTTATTATCGTTTCTTGAAAATTCAATACACATACAAGAGCGTATCTCACTCGAGGAGCGGCGAAGTACGTCCTTTTTTCCTTTTTTTTTTTTTTTTTTTTTTGATTTGGTAGCGACGGTAAATATTTTGAGAAAAGAAGATGGTTAGATTGAAAATGATGATGATGTGAGTACTGTCGCTGTGTGTGAGACCGTGCAGGGTGGTTATTTAGGACGAAGGTGACTGACCCTCGATAGTCGGTAGAAAAATCGAGACGGTAATGAAGCGAAAAAGACACTGCGATCAAAGTAATACAATTCGGTGAAAACGGTACTAGGACCATTTAGATAATAAATTAGTAAAACGGCGGGGATACATGTCGGGGTT
The DNA here is from genome assembly GCA_025469315.1 of Stegophylla sp. TES_Ste_2020. Lineage (NCBI taxonomy): Eukaryota > Metazoa > Arthropoda > Insecta > Hemiptera > Aphididae > Stegophylla > Stegophylla sp. TES_Ste_2020. Next base: position 43,694 of record JAIPRM010000271.1, on the reverse strand, counting down.
TCAGACATGTATATAAAAAATAATAACACTAACGGACGACGAAACGAAAAAAGAAAGTCGATTGACAATCCGAACGAATCGAAGGAGAAATTAAACGAAAAACCTGGGATTTCGGGTCTGGTAATAAATTACAGTAGTGTGCCCGCCGTCACGTGCATTGAACGTACAGGATTACTTTGACATAGATACTCGGATAAACCTTAAGGATACAACCTTTATATCGAATTCGACCGATTGATGAAGTCCATTTGTCTCGATCGAATTTGTATGGCGTTACAGTTCGGACACATACATCTATATATATATATATATCTACTTTGGTGTAATTACTAGGCTTAGTTAATGGTAAACCAATCGCAGAAAAAAAAAAAATACTAATAATTATTATCCGATGTTGTGGAACTAAGTGTGCGCCATTAACCGTAGATTTTCTATTTCGTACGTTCGCTAAACGTAAGTTGTGATTACTTTCTGGTACAAAAACCGGTGTAATGGATTTGTATGCTTAGGTGTGCGCAAACTGTAAGGCAAGCGAATGTCGTCAAAATCTAAAACGATGGAAAATAAGTATGTTATTTAAATTAAGGTAAAATTTTAACTACACATAAATTTGTAATAAATTATTATTAATTTATATATTATATTACAAATTTTATTTTTTTTTTTCGTCTATGGCACTCCTACCACATTTGCAAAGTAACGAATTCGCTTATATTTTTACAGATATTAATCTATGTTTACAGATACATTAGACAGAATAATAATAAATATTTTTATAGAGACAAAAAAAAAATAATAAAAATAAAATTTAACGCATTTTATTCTATGTAGCATAAATCGAATTTATAGCTGACATAGCTTCTTTAAAGATAAACAGAAACAAAATGAAGTGCCTACTAAATCCGATCTATATAGTAATGATCGTAATATTAACCTTTCAAATAGGTACGTTTATTTAGAACATAATATGTTGAAAAAAAAATATTCTTCTTGAATAAAAAAGCATCAAAAATCCAAAAATAGCTAAAAAATCAAAACTAAACTTGTTGAATTTTATTCTATGTAGTATAAATCGAATTTATAACTGACATACCTTCATTTTGGACCAATAGAAAAAGAATGCAAATTCCTATAAAATCCTATAATGTGGTATTACAGTGGATAAAAAAAATACCAAAACCGGTTTTTAGTGGCAAAAGTTTTACGGATTTTTTCTGCTTCTAAAACAACGGAAAGTTTACCCAAACCATTTTCTGTCTATTATTTTTCCAGGAAAAACTAAATAAACGTGTACAGTGTACACGTTTATTTAATAATGTGTACACTGTACACATTATGTATAATGTTTATAATATATTATAATCGTGTATTATGCATAATAATGTAAATTTTCATTACAAAATCCCTCCCCGTGGAGACCGAGGAATTAACGAAAAAAATAATTATTATTATAACGATATTATGTATCCCCCCCGTCGCTCCACAGCACGAACAACTCGCATTTTAGAGGTTTCCGGATGAACCCGACCGTGGAGACTCCCCTGCGAGTTATATTGTGTCGGCATTGTAACACTACTAACGTGATTTCAGGAGTTCCGTTCGGTACACATTAAAACTGTTCGGCCACACATGTGACGTCACGTTGACTCTAACACACGACCGCTTAAAATGAAGTTTTCACCCGGTTCTAAGACGACGAATTCTATATTTCCCCCCCCCCTCCTCCCCTCGTAGAAATTGATTTTCCTCGTTTTCAGACGCGTTTCGGCGCATAATCAATGCGGCGCCACACGATTCGACGACGTCCGTCTCGCGTTTGGGAAAAGGTCGGAGTCTCACTTTTCTGCACGCGTGTGAAGTTCACCACGCCGTCTTACAATATAATATGAGTTTTTTGTTTTTAACACAAACGTGGTACAGTACGCCACAATTGACAGTGGCGGATTTTCAAAAATTTTCTAGGGAGGGCCTAAAAAAAATTTAGGAATTTCAATAATATTATTTTTATTTACATAAAAAACAAGTTTTAACTGTATTAATTTAATTAATTATTATATTATGTATACATTAAGTATACATAATGTTTGGAATCACCATTACTGCAGATGATTTTATCAAAAACTATAAAAATAGAATTTGTTGAATAATGAAAAATAATAATTCAACAGTACATATTTTGAAACATAAACAAATAATGTACTATACAGAGATAAACCGTGTGTATCACTGCATTTATAATAAAATATGAATATCGGCGTCTGGGAGGGATCCACACCCCCAGCACTCTCCCCGTAAATCCGCCACTGGATATCGGTGAACTGGACGCGAATCGTTTACAGAGTTTGCACTGCAGTCACTGCAGTTTTTTGGACGAAAACAACCCGCGTTATACGATTATAAATTTTATCTCGTATACGAAAATGCAGTAACGCAACCAGAATTTTGGTGGGGGATCCATAAATTTTTAACACAGATTTTTCATCTAAAGCAAAAAAGACCTTTAACACAGAAAATATGACGTTTATTAAGATCATTCTGTGCTGTTTCGAAATGTTTTTCATATAATTTTTGTTATCAACTATCATATATTTTGTTATTCGCATGCGGAACTATTGCAAAATTATTATTTTTATTGCTCATAACAGTTTTTGCAAGTATATTTTATTACTCTAAATTACATAAAAAAAAAAAAAATCTTAAATATGGTCTAGAGGGGGTGAGGGGTTTGGACTCAAGGACTCATTTGGTTGTGCCATTGCGGAAGTGCGAAGAGGGAAAGAGATGTAATTTTTAAAATGTGCAATTTTACCGGTAAATAAATGTATCATTTTTTTTTTTTTTTTTTTACTATTCAAAACGTCTAGTGTCTCTTTAAATTATTTTTAATTGATTAGTGATTATGATTTATGAAATGTGTATAAAATATTTATCATGTAAGTTCATAGTAAACAAGAATCCCAAGTACAATGATGTCTAACCAAAAATAAACTTTATTTTATAAAAAGCCTTAATTATATAAGCTTATTATAATGGTTTATTATTAATTAAAATATGCATTTTGTTTATTAACTATAAGTAGTAGGCATATTACTCAGTAACAGCCAAATGTAACTAAATATGACAACTTAAATATATTTTGAATGGCTATGAAATATTTTAAATTTTGATTGTAAAGCACATAGCTATGGATTAGTATGTAATTATCTGCGGATACTGTAGTAAAATTCCTTACAAAAAGTGCATATTATTATTACTCGATGTGTTACATTGTTTTTGACTAAAATTACCATCGGAAACTCGAGAAAGTAGGTAGTTTTGGAAAATGTTTTCAGGAACATTTCCTACCTAACATTTTCATTCCGCGCGGGAACTTTTCTCGTTGTACATTTATTTTCTACGTCCCAACACGTTGTTAGACACAAATCGGGTGATTTTTGGGTAACTAGGAAACTACAGAGAAGGTTTGATCGGTACGGATCTGTCCGTGAGCCAACGCGGTAAGTCGTTGGTCCGTTTTGATGCACGTTTCGATAATAATATTATAAGCACAACAAAATTCTTTTAAATTGTTTTTTTTTATATTAATTTTCTTACATATTGTGTTTTATGTAATATTATCGTAATATAATAATAATTTTACACTGAATACTGAATACGCACACACATTGTATAATATAATAATATAATATACTCGTAAACTTAATGTGTGTTTGTGTGTGTGTGTGTGTGTGTATAAATATTTATTTACGTTCGTGTAATCATCGATAAACATAAATACTAGACTAATTAAAAAATATACTTTACATTGAAATGTCTTTTTTTTTTTTTTTTACGTGTAAAACGAACAGAGGAATACTCGACGATTCGTTCACGAGTACGATTATAATAATAATAATAATAATAATAGTATATGAGGGTAGTAACTGGTATAATAGTCAAATGACAATAATATTAACAATTTTAAATATTTAAAAAAAAAAGAAAATTCAACACAATAACATTATTAGTGGGTAAGTATCGGGTAAGTAGTATAGTTGTCGGGTGTTGCGACGAAAACGGAACGACTGTGAAGTCACGATAATATTATTATCGTTTATTCAATATCATTATTATTATTATACCATACTAAGTACAAAAATCAATGTTTTATCACAAAATAATTTTGGGGGATGAAACAACAACGTTTTTATTATTCATATACGTACACCGAATACCGAATTAATGATGTTGTTTACAATATAAAAATTAACAATAATTTTGCCACAAACGACAGTAGTTAGTATATATTTTATTATAACAGGGAATGTCGAATATAATACTGTTTTCACGCATAATATTATACTCTCTTATCGTGGTAAGGTACATAATATTATTAACATTACGTTCTAAGAAACATTTAAATTATATATTTTATTCCATAGGTACTTTCAATTATTCTCGTTAAACCGAAATAATGTTAATAATAATCATAACGATACCTAATAATAATAGTAATAATAATAATTATAATGACAATAATAATAATAATAATAATAACATAATCTTTATTTGGATACAATATATTATCCTATATAGGTAAAATAGTCTAATCCTAAAGTTTAGTAGTAATATTTTTTTGGTAATTTTTGTATGGATATTTATGGATATTCTGTTATAGAGATGTATATTATTGTAATTACGACGCGTTAGCACATTGTTCATTGGAATACCATAAACATATTTACGAGATACCTAATAATAGTATTAATACAATGACATCTCTAAATAACGGATGTTAAAATTCGAGTTTTTTCCCAAAGGATAGTGTTGAGCAAAGGTAATATTAACTAAAATATCTAGATAGATATAAATTCGCATATAATTTTTTATATCATTGTCTAATATTAAACACAGATTAAAGTATTGATTTGCAAATTCGATATAACTCCATTGAGTAGTTGTTACTTGACTTTACTGTTAGTTTTTTTATATTTGTTAAATATTAGTTTTTGGAAATTATTAATCTAGATAAGTTAGTAAAGATGACACGATTATTAATCTGTCAATTATACATTTTTCAACTTATCTAGACAAGTCAAAACATAAAACATTTTTTATCTAGATAATACATACATTATTATGCTCAACACTGCCGATAGGATGACTACGAAATATAATGTCCAACAATAGAGGTTTCACCCTATTAATATAATATTTTCTTTCGACGCGTTTCGGGCTGAAATCCGTCTTTTGTCCATCATACGTTTGGTAATTATAACAACAACAACAATAACAACAATTATAAGCGATATCGTATAGTAATAAAAATATTAATAATAATAATAATAATAATAATAGTATAATATGATTTTTTATTTATTTAGTTTTTTTTTTTTTTTTTTTTTAAACGGTTTGTCTTAACGGAATATTATGTCGAATAACGAACGAGACGCCTTCGAATTTTTTTACGAAATCCTACGTGATATGCAATAAAAACGATTTATTCCGTTGATATTGGGGGATGTGGCATTTAAGGGGATGAGGGGAGGGTAGATCGACGTACTCGGGATAGTATTTGAATATGAATTCGAAATGTCGCCGACCAATCAACAGAACAGAATCGCGTATAATGCTATAATGATTGTGATAGAGTACTGGGGGGGGGGAGAAAAATAGTGGACATGTCACCGGTGATGTAAGCGTTTCGTGAAATATTAATTTTATCCTCTGTTCTCGAGAGTCAACGAGATCGATTAGATCACTAGATCTCGGCGGTTGAAACACAGATGCAACCGTGAGAGGAGAGGGCTAAGATCATAATAATATGGTTAATGCCCTCTCAAGAAGGGCTAAATGAAACAAATAAACTTGTCAGCCCCCCCAAAAAATGTAATTGCACCAATCGTTAACAAAATACACAAATCTGATTTCATCGAACTGGGGAGAAGGTGCAAACTACGGAGACAGAAACGAACGGGAGTCAAGATTTTTATAAAACAATAACATATTATATTCATAGGTCGACGTGACAGCCAAAAACAAATAATTGTATTGTACTCAAAACAAACCAAACAAACACATTCATTTTCGCGTATTTCCGTCACAACAAATGTACAATAATTATTAACGTCTATGTACGAGTATAACAATATGAGATACGATCGACAACGTTCTCGTGGCAAGAAGAGATACGAAATACGGAAACCCATAACGTTTATTATTGTCATCTTTAACTCAAAAACGCATAAGCTCGCTATAGAGAAAAAAAAAACGATAAAAGCGTCGAAATTAATAATTGTTTTTTTTTTTGTAATATATAATATTATATTGTAATACAGACAAAAGTGTTCAAGACATTTCTGTATTATATTTTAAAAGACGATATGAAACCGAATAATAATTCATCTTTCGAAAATAATATTTGAAATATACAAACACTTAATTTTTATAAATGGGTTTTAAGATTATTATTATAGTAATTAGTACGTGCCTCTCTCGAGATTTTTTTTCTTCTTTTAGCAATACGTCATCTAAATTAATTTTTATATACAGTTTTATTGTTTCCAGTAATATATATATATATAATAATATATCGTAATAGTATTAACAAATTAACTGAGTTTGTCTATAATGTCAAAAGGAAGAGATCACAATCTAGAATTTAATTTTCAACAAATTATAAAACATAACAATATTTAAATATAGTATTATAAAATTAACTATTATAATTAATATTATTATTATTTTATTATTATTTTTTTTTTTAACCAGAAGAATCGCTATCAGATGCCGCCCGTGACGTTGGTTTCGTTTCTGCTGCAGTGGGTTGTGTTGTCCTCGGCATTGAAGTCGCTGCAAGATACGGGTTTTCTTCGACCTCCCCGTGTATGTGCTCGATTTCAACCCTGAGGGAATTAATATTAAAAAAAATAAGAATAATTTGCGTTTTAAACAGCAGACGAACGAAAGTTGAGTGGACCACTGGACTCGGCAAACAAAAGGTGACAATAAATTCACTGGTGACAATTGTGTTACTTTGGGTAAAAAAATTCGAATTATTTTTTACCCTGTTGTCTTTTATTATTTGAGGTTCATACACGTACATAATGATACTGATATCCCAACAGAACAGTCGAATCATATTCGGACAGTGGGATCATAATATGAATTAAATTGAAGACAATAAGGTCAGAAATCGTTTTGTTTCAACAAATGAACGAGAGATTTTGATAATGAATAAGAATTACAAAGTAATAATTATAAATATATATTTTATTTGATGATCTAATTATTAAGTTGAAAAAAAAAATACCTGTATTCATGTCTGGCCATCAGTCTCAGATATTTTTCCGGTGGTGTGTCTTTTTCACTGTTGACGATCGACACAGACCGTACGGTGGTGTGAGACACTTGAGTCGTCGGCATCGTAAATTCCACGTAACAATATTTGTCCAGTTCTTCGGGAATTTGATCGTACGACGTCAGCGTCATGCGGCACACGAGGTTATGCGTCGTATAGGCGCCTGAAAAAAAATAAAAATATTGATTTTCTGTAAATATTATATAATTTAGGTATTTAATGTCAAATTAATTTATTCAATTCTCGGTTTTACCCAACGATTTCTATATGAAACTTACCCTGTCCTTCTTTTGGCAACCTCGGCATTCTCCACACCACAGCTCTGTGATGATGTTCATATTTGGCTTCACCCGAAGTGACTTCGATCAAATGGGGTTCGAGATTGTCCATTGTACCGAGGAATCGGTCGATACCTTTCACCTTTCCCGTCCTAAATAACACACGTTAAACCATAATGTTTCCGGAAAAAAATATTCGAACAATTATATTTATCTTCGATATTACCTTCTGTGCGCCGACTTTACAGAACCGTATCTGAAGTGCTTTTCCACTCTAAACAGATATATCCAACATTCCGGTATTGGGAATCGTATGGCCACGTCTTCGCAAGGCACCTGTCCGAGTTTTCTGCTCGTGAATCCCGGCACGAGCACGTCTCCTTTCAGTTCTACCTGTGAAATCATCGCGGATCTCGTATTAATCATTATGACGTCGTGAAATTAAAGACATGCGCATTTAAACTTTAACGATAAATATTTTCTTCGAGGTCTTACCTTATTGCCCGTGATGAGCATTGTCGTCTTCAATTGTAACGGAAGCTCACGGTTTTTCGGCGGTCTTACTCTAAATCTCATCAGCTCAATATAACACGCATCGGGTGGTTTAAACCTACGGAGATATTTTAAAGGATGATCAATAAAACGAAATAAAATTATATGAGTGACGATAGAACGGCAAAATGTTTACTTAATAGTTCGCGTCCTCTCGTATTCGTCTTGTTGAACGCAGTTGTGGAACTCGACTCCTTCCAAACGAATCCATTCTTCAGTGACCACCGGAATTATGTCGTGGCGGCCGACCACTTCTTTGCCTTGCCGGACTAAATCGTTCACGCCCAACTCGACGTCGGGCATTCCTGAAGCGTGGACAAAACGAACGTGTGAAAAATCGGTGACATTTTTTTTCAATCAGAGCATTTTGACTCGAACAAACACATTCCTGGATACTTACCACACATGAACGCCAAGAAGAACAGTCGGACTCGGGCGATTTGTTTCAGTACCGATCCTTGTGAGTTTTGATCGACAAACAGTTCATCGATTGCAGTGATTTGCACGTCTTCTACTTTGTAGTTCAACGCCCGGTCACGATGAGCGGAAAGCTTGAACAGTGCTTCTTCGATACAGATACTGAATTGTTTCATGTCTTCGTAACTGTGACTTCCCAATTTCAACAGTGTCGTAGTCTGTGAAATGATAATAATTTCACGTGATAAAGCATATTATACGATTTTATTTTGAATAAGTTTTTGTCATAAATCTTTTTAGCATCCGAAGGAAGTGGGCACAACAAACAAGGACACAGGATCTGTATGGAAGAATCTGAAAACCAAAGGCTTTTAAATATTTCGGGTAATATTGTTATTTGATAAAAGGTCAACTAATGCGAAAACAGAATGATTTTTTTTTACGTTTCATTTCAGCTTATTGAATGTTATTTAGTAACACAATACAACAGAGACCATCCCACTAGCAAATTACCTAAATGAAAAATAAACACTGATGTGGCACTTAACTATTGTGAATTCCGAAACAAACAACATTGGTTGTTTAAGTGGGCGATTGTCAAAACCCAGAAAATATTTTCCCACTTATAACGTTAATTACTTCACTACAAATTGTTAACTTAACGTTAAATTCTTACTTGAGCTCCGTGTTCCACAGGCAATCCTAATTTCTTCAAATCACTTCCGAATTCTTTCACCCCTTGGTAGTCACCCTGAATTGCATACGCCGCGAATTGACTTAGTTTGTTGGTCAGTCTTTCGGCTTTTGTTACTTGACCTGGTCTAAATCCAGCCTTCTCTTTGTAGAATATGTACAATAATTTCACGGTAAATATTTTACCATATTGATCGTACTGCTGTGCGCCTAAATATATATGAAAAAAATAATAATACTAATGTACACGACTTAAATGATATTATTTTATGATGTGTACACCACTTACCGATGTCGGATACAGAATAACTCGGCTGCAAAGGAAGTTCCTGGAACGGATCTTTATCGTCTTTGGTATTGTACAATTGCAGGACAGGGTTTTCTCCTTGGTAAGTGATTTTAACGAATATTTTTTTCCAAAAACGATGCGCAGTAATTTTCTTTTTATTCGGTTGTCTCAGCTCCATAGCCCATCCGTCGCCTTGGTAAGTGACTCGCGGAAAGTCTTCCAGTGGTTGTGAAACGTCTTCATCGAACAATGGACTCGGCGGTGTTTCTTGAGAATCTGTTCGTTGTGGAATCGCTTGTGAAGTGTACGCCTCTGAATAAAATATACATAAACCGATTAATGTGATGTTTAATTTTTGGTTTCTCAAATACAATAATAATATTTTCAATATTGTTACTGACCGTTACTTCTGAAATTTGTTTCACTAGGCGCTTGATCGAACGGATTAAACCGGGAAGGCGGTGCTTCTTGGAATAAATTCGTGGGTACTTTTGGCGGCGGAGCTATGGAAGGCACTTCGGATTGCTCAGTGGCGTCTGTGTCGGTCTTGGGCCTAAAAAATACACGATTAATTAATCATCGATTACGAAATATTTTGTTGTTTACGAAAATCAATTATTACCTTATGAAAACGTTGAAATCGTTTTCGTCCCCGGATTCCTTAGAATTGTTTCTCGTTACCCTAGCTGGGGTCGACTGCGGTGCAGCAGGAATTTGATGCGTCGACAAATACGAATCAAAGTTATCGTCGGTGCCAAAACCCATTGTCGAGTCATCAAACGCTCCTCCTGATGGTCCGCCGAACGCGTCAAACGCTCCACCGGATGCAGTGTTATTTATTTGCGAATCGTCAAATTTCGCTGCGAACGCGTCGAACGCATCGTTTTCGGTAACCGTCGATATGGGGAACGGTTCGGTTTCTGTTGACGACGGCAGAGTCACGGGAAACGGTTCGGGTACTGTCGTTCCCGGTGGAGTCACACTGTTTATTTTTTGTGGTTCTTGCGAGTCGAACGGAGAAACAATAGCTGACGGCGCAGGCGTCTCGAATACTGCGTCAAACGGAGTCTGTTGATGAGAGTCTTCTTGGAAAGGTGACGACTCGGGCACCGGTGGGATTTGTTTTGAATAGAAAGCGTCATCGGAATTTTGGAAAACCGATTGATCTTCATCGGAAACCACGGGCAATGATTCGGCGGCTGACGGTTTTGCGTTTGTGTTATCGCTAAAATCGTTAAACGGCACATATTCATTTGATATTGATTCAACTGGGATCGGTTCGATTGGGGGTGGTTCAACAGCAGGTGGTGATTTTTTCTCATCACTTTTTACACTTTCTATTTCAAATTTATTCTGAGATTCTACTTGTTCTTTTGAATCGAAATCTAATCCATTTTTTTCTTCGTGCCAGCTCGCGTTCTCATCTTTGAGCAGATCTGGAATAACTTCTTCCTCTTTTTGTTCGAAAACTTCATTGTTGTTGATCAATGTATTTTCCGGCTCATTATTTAACGCTTCAGTGCCTAATTTTTCTTCGGGTTCATGACTTTCTTCGATTACAACATTTTCAGATTTAATCTCTTGGGATGGTTGATCACTTTGATTCGTGAGATTTCTCGAAGGCAATATAGGTGCGAAATGGCCAATATCTGACTTTCTACGATCCGCTATTTTACTTAAATCGGGCATGATTTTCCTAGACTCTGTGACGTCATGGGATAATCTTCGTAATGGAGGCATATACTCGTTTGAAGACTTTCTAGATGTCGGTATAGTTCCACCTGTAATCGGTTGATTTTCTGGAACTGATGGAGTTCTGTTTTGTACTATATTTTCTTCGGGTTTGAAACCTTCATCGATTGGGACGTCTTCTAATATGTCGTCCATAAGGAAATCAATTTTTGGTGGACATTTTGGCCTTTCGGGTTTCGGGCCAGAAGGAAGATCAATGATATTAGTCTGCTGATCGAACACGCTCGGAGTTTGAGACATTAACGGCGGTTGAAGATCATCGTAGCCCAATAGATCAGCAGTCGGAGTCGGGCTAGGTGACAGTAAGTCTCTCATCGGAGTAGGACTAGGAGTCTTCGTCAACCTATCTAACAAATGTGATGAAGTCGCATCCATTTCTCCCGTAACACTGAGAATGAGTTCCTTGGCATCGTGCGAAGGTGGTGTCGGTCGTGGCGGTGGTCTTTTTGGTGGCGCCGGTCTCGGCGGTGGAGGTTTCACCTTTGAGGCGTCCTCCGAAACGGTGGTTTGTGGTTTTTCATTGATGCCCAGAAGATCTACTTCCGGTTGGGCTGATTCGGGCGCTTGCGAAAACGCCAAAAACGGATTCGTGTTGTCCGGAACGGAGTTCGTGTTACTGAAGGTCGAAAAGAACGGGTTGTCATTGTTGGACTCTAGTTCTGACGAAGTGTTCGTCAAAAATGGATTGAACGAGTTGTTGCTGTCGGTGGTGAAGGTAGATTTCGCGTCTCCGATTAAAAACGGGTTGGCCATTTTTATTTGTGTATGAATTCGGACTCTAACAGTTTTATTTCCGTTTGACTGGGCGCTGCGTCGTTCGCAAAAGAAGTGTCGAACGGATCGATTTCTTCGGGAACGGCTATTTCCGGTTCAACCGGCGTGTGGAGCACGTGAGGAATGAACTCTTCTTCGGTCAATATATCAGTACACTTGGGTTCGATTTCTACCAGTTCGTTTTCCAATAACTTCAGTTCTACTTCGCCGGGCGCGTGTTTCACATGTGACGTGTCGAATGGGTCGATGTCGAAAGCGTCTTCGCTCGGCTCGTCTTGTGGGTAATACGGAGTCAAAGGTTTAGCCACGTGTAATTCACCGTGATGGTCGTCAGTCAACAAGTCTTTTTCCAAAGCGAACGTGACTTTTGGAACGCTGACTCGTTTCTCATTCAAATTCAACTCGGCCGGCCGTACGACTTCTTCGGCTCTGGGGTCGAAATCGTCGTCTTCTTCGATAATTATTTTCTTAGGAGGTACTATTTTAGTGTCTTCTAACAGTTCTTTTTCCAATAGTTTCAATTCACCTTTTCCGGGCAACAGGCCCTCCGCAATAGACGTGTCAAACGGATCGATTTGTTTGGTCTCGTCAGCGGGATTGTTGGGTTTGATCGGATGATGTCCGATCACCGACAAATCTGTTGTACTGCCGCCTAACAGATCTCTGTGTTCCAAACTCAGCGGTCTGACGGTTTCGTAGAATTCTTTTTCCGCGGTTTTCTCGTCGATTTGGTTGACGGTCGGCGATTCGTTTTGAATGCTCAGAGAATTCACCGCAGGAACCAGGTGATCAGCAAACGACGTATCAAAAGGATCGACGTCTTCGGGAATGGGCGATTTAGACAACGATTCGGCGGCTAATGCGGCAAACTCTTCGTCGATATCGTCGTCTAGCTCTAACTGTATCTGTGTGTTTACACTTTCGGTCAAAACAAGCGGCGTGTCGAACTCGTCGATAATTTGACTGATATCTTGTTGGGGAGATTTCGCTTCGTTTTCTTGTTTGATCGGCTGTGGTTTTACTTCGACCGGAGTGACGATTGTCAACGGTAAAGCCGCGTCTATGGGCAAATCTGGGTCATCGTCGAGCAATGTTTTCACGGGGTTATCGTCCGGGAGTTTTACGACTGTGGTCTCGTCAAAACTCTCCAGCAACAAGTTCACAGGCTTTGGCCTTTTTCGCACTGTCGACGATCTGAATACGTCCGGACTGATATTGGATTCCTTGCCCGAGAGAACTTCGACCGCGCACCCAAGACTGATGACTCGTTTGTTCTTCTTTGACGGATTCGGTTGTATGACTTTGTCAACGATAGAAGTGTCGAACGGGTCGAATTCCGCGTCCTCTTCGGTCGGGCTCTCTGGTATGTACGCTAATTTAACTTCACCACTTGTGATTACGTCCACGTACGATGTGTCGAATATGTCATCGCCCGCTTCCGACTCCTCTTCGGACGATTCTTCCTCAGCGGGCGCACAAGCCGCCTCCTCTTCCGCTTTGGCCGCAGTTAAGGCCTCGGCTTCAGCCCTCAGGCGAGCCTCTTCTTCTAATTTCGCCCTTTTTTGTGCTTCTTTTTTTTCCTCTTCGGCCGCTTGAAGTTCGACCTGTGTGGGTTTTTTCTGAAAAAAACTGTTTGTCTTGATGCGATCGAGATCCCCTTGTGTTTTCTTTAGAACATCGTCTATTCCGGCAGTGATCGCTTTGAACTTCTGCCACTCTTCTTGGCCCTCTTGTTCACCTCCGGTTTCGTTACCTGCTTGATGTTCTCGACGATATCTCTCGAGTTCTTCTTCGTTGAATAGTTCTTCTTCTTTGTGTTTATTCTTCTTGTTTTTCTTCTTTTTTTTCAGACCCTTGTGTATTTTCAGCATGTTCTGTAAGTGGTTGGTTGAAGGTTCTGAAAATGAAACAGAAATTATATTTATTAGTTAATAAGTAAAATAATAAATTATTAAGACAATATTATTTTTATGTCTCTAAAAATAATCTAGTCGTATTAGTTAACACGTTATAATTTATAAATGTATATTTTTTTTCACGACTATTTTTCGTCTTTTTAAATTTTCTTCAGTTGATCAATAACCTAATTGTTTATGCAAATGAATTATTACAAATTCAAATTTGGCTAAACATATTTTAGAAAATAACCGCAGTATTAATTTTGATTCATATAAAAATTTAGACATATTAAAAACCGTAAACAACATATACATTAATTTTGTATTACAGGAGTTACATATACATAATGAAATAAAGACAGATGTTCAGACAGATTTAAAAAATAATATTATACATCAATATATTTCAGATAATAATAAGAAACACATTTAGAATTTACTTTTTAACATATCTATATGTATACTCTATTCATTTTAAACAATCTCTATGTATCTCTATATTCTCTATGTAAAAACACTATTTTTTAAATTTTTATATTTTATTTCATATTTAAATCTTTTTATATTCATTGATTTATTGTTTAACCTGATGATGATTTTTAAAATCGAAACCGCATTTATTGCAATATTAATAATAATTCATGCTGTTTTATTTTTATATTATTATAAAGGGTGTCTATGTATGATTTGGTAAACACAATAACTTTTGTTGTATTTTAACTTTTATTTTTTTTTCAATTATTACTACAGCAATAAAGTATAATAATTTGTTTATTTTGGTTAGTTTATACATATTATGCTGAAAGCGGTAATCTTACACAAACATATTCGTAAATAAGAGGTTCTAGTAGCCCCTAGGTCCAATTCAAGTTTAAGCTAAGGATCCGTGGCATAGTGCTAATTGGGAATTACCGGTATAGATGACTTAATTAAATAAATTATAATAATAAATAAACAATTTTAAATTATGTACAATTACATAATTATATAATATATTGAATTTTTTATTAATAATAATTGTTTATAAATTAATAAGATAGTCGAAATATTTTTAAATAAATTAATTTGTTCGATCAAATTGATAATATCAATTTAACGCGAGATTTAATTTAATTCTAAAGCACGATAATTATTTCAAATGAAATAATAATTGTATAACATTTTATCGTTTTGGAGCATGTAGGATTAGCGTAATTACAATATTAAGTCTATTGTTTGTTTAATCGCGAGCTACTGTTAGATTATCTAGCGCTATAAACGAATGGACCGAAAATACGTGTTATTAAGCATAAGATTATCACCGTTGACATAATATTAAATTATCGGCAATAACGTTTACGTTTGAATAAGACATTTATCGAAAATTAAAGACAATATATTATATATCACGAGAACGACTTGTTGACGTACATTTCCCCCTTTTTTGAATTTTTGGGCTCTGACCACGCACATCATTTGTTTGATGGTTTTCAGAATTTGTTTGACATCCTTGTCGGACTTATATCACATTTTTGTAGGGGAGCTGTAGAAACATTTCTTCACCCCCCCCCCCGGATTAAAAAATTTGTAAATTTCAAATTTTTGCTGATGCTATTTTTAAGATATATTTTAAATATATCAAACAAATGACGTGCGTGGTCAGAATCCAAAAATTCAAAAAAGGGAGGATCAGTGAAATTTACGTGACTTGTTGCGTGAACGTATTCGAACGTTACGACTCTCGGGGGTTGTAGTGTTGAAATTCCGCGATAAATATTATTATAATCAATAGCGATTTTAAATGAAACCCGTCTTTTAATGCATTAATATTTTAGTTATCAACGTAAATGAGTTAAAAAAACGTCAATGGAAAAAAATAAAATAAAAAGCGTTTTTTGCGTTTGATACAGGAGTATAGAGAATACAGATACTAGATAGTACAGATGAAATCGTTTATATCGACACCGGTTAAAATGACAGTCGGGATTAACGACCTTAAATTGAAAGACCCGGAAAAAATCCTTTATTATATTAAGTACTAATTTGTATCGGCCATTATAACTTCTATGAAATGACTATACGGATGTTATTATGGTTATTTCTAGTTATTTGTCAAAAATGTTTTATTCATAATGAAATTTTATTATACGTATTATAAATTAATCGAAGGTAATATAACAACAATAGTGGTCCAAACTAAGATAACAGAATTATTTTAATATGTAAATATTATGCATTTAAAAATACTAAATAAATAATAGTAGTTAATTTAATTATACTCTATACTGTGTAAATTTTAGTCTATATAATGTGATAAAAATATATGATTTCAATACATAATGATGTTCACGTAATATTTAGTATAATATAATTGAATTTTAGAATTTTTTTATGATTTTAGTTTTACTGACTAATGTTTATTAAGACTAGTGTCCGGATTTATATGCACTTGATAAGCTCATATTTTATTTAATTATAATTAAAAATACGCTCTTACTCAAAATATATGCATTAATATACCTAGATTTTTTTGATATTTTCCATAAATATTGTAATAATACAACTCAATAAGTTCCACTTAATTTTTTAATCGTAATACCCATTACGATCATCCTTGACATAATGAAATTTTATTACATAAGATGCACAGAGAAAAAGACTAAACAACTCATGTTGTAATCGAGTTTGAAATGTCAGTAAAAAAAATGAAAAATTAATGTTTATTTAATTATTTTTGAATAATTTGAAGACTGCGTTTTTATAGAGATTGTTATGTTGACGTTTTATCATTTTATTTTCATTAAAATCGTGATGTTTTTTGTTTTCAGATAAACAGTGTATTTTTTTACTAACCATCACAGTCTATAATTCAATATTTTTGATAATATTATCTCATCTCGTTTCCTGATAAGTTATTAAAATAATATCATCGTCGAACACCCTGTATAATTATTGTGGTTAGTTTTATAATCAAACAATTAATGAGTATAAGCATAATATTTTATTGCTATCTTATTGCGTATGTTTGATATAGAAAAAAATGTGTACGATTATGTTTTAGTAATTATTAGTTAATTATTGTATTAAAGCAAACAAAAAAATGAATAGATAAAATACAATTATTTAAATATTTAGGATTGACTAAATGTTTTTCAATGTCAAGGGACGTTTGCATTCTCTAAAAATTGAGTATTTTTCTATATTATTTACGTATGTGTTGTGGCAGGTCACAGATAAGCGGTAATTTATGGCACACCAATCGAAACATTATAATATTATTATTGTTTGAATATATTATGATTTTTAATTGTAATCAATAACTATTGCCATCACAATTCTATTGTCTATTTAGTTAGCTTTTTAATCTTATTTTATTTTAAGTACATATTTAAATTTAGTTTAAAGAAAATATACTTTGCAAAATGAGTATCCTTCGTAGGGTGGGAGTTGTATAAAATCGTTTACCTTATAAGCCACTATTTAAATGTGTCAAAATAAAATCATATTTTGGTAAAATGTCTAACAGGTTATTAGTTTTGGTACAAACGTACCAAAAGTAATTGATTAAATGCATTTTTTTTTTTTTTTTTTTGGGGGGGGGCATCTTCCAGAATTCATTCGATAATTTATTTTAAACGTCCAATAATCAAACATATAAAAAAAATATTCAAAATTAAACACGACCCTCTCCCCGAAATTTTTTCCTGCGTCTGCCACTGTCGTTGTCACTCGATTTTGAGTTTTGAAAAATTACCTCTTTCAAGTGTACCATTCAAACAAAATTCTCTTTCGGAAATACGAATTGCTGCGCGTTCTGGTCTGACAATTTTTCGCATATAAAACGAAAAAGACAAAAAGAAAATATGAAAATTACCAGCTCTGTCACTCCACTCGGAATCTAGTAAAGATTCGAAATAATAGTATAATTTTCGTAAGAAGGACACAGTTTTCATCCCCTACAAGTTGTGAGATACCCCCGATTACTGCCCCTCCCCCCTCAAAAAAAAAAAAAAAAAATGTTTGGTCTGATTACACCCGTGCTTCCCAGTCCAGGTTTATCCGATCTTACCACTTGCACACGTCGAAAATATTATTCGTCTAGACTCAAATCAAATCGGTGTTGTTGTTCGACGCTGCGGCGGGTTATCTTTTCGTCTCCGGTCAGAGATCATCCGGATAGTAGTGAAAATTCCGTAATACGAAACTAACAAAGAGTAAAAAAAAAAAAAAAACCCGTTATCGATTCGACGAAAAACTCGAGCGTCGTCCACTGGTCAATAAAAAGAATAAGTAATAATAATAATAATAAAAAAAAAAAAACAATATTATTATCTGCGTACGTACGTATTTTTACACTCGTGCGTTTAACCAGTAGCTGCGGTGGCGATCACGACCGACACACGAGAATGAAAGTTAAAATCGTTTTGATGATATTATTTTCTTTAAATCGTTATTATTATTATTATTATTATGTCGTTAAATAATAGCCGAGTTGTCGTCGTCCGACTGTGCGCGCGCCTCGCTAGATTATGATAATATTTAATATTATTATAATATAATAATCGTATTACGTCGCGTCGTGAATGACGACGACGACGACGAACCGACCGAACGCGCGTTGATGAAAATCGTGTTTACAGCGTGACTTGATAGGTAGTGCGAGGGGGGGGGGATATTTGTTTTAAATTCGAAAATTCGTTCGCGGACTTTGGTGTTTGCTTTGATTTTGACGCGTGGAAAAAAAAAGTATACGTCATCAATAATAATATTCGTATTATTATTTAACGTTATCGTCCTGATGATTAGGGACTGGGATTTTGGTGCAGTCATTTTTGAAAACGTGTTTCAGGCGATGGTGATTATTTTAATGTAGTTTTTCTTTTTTTGCATTTTTTGACGAATTCAACTTTAAATGCATATTTCTGCCATTATTTGCTGTTTTTAGAGCACATTTCTAAATTTTTCTGATATTAATTATTCAACGAATAATTAAAAATTTAAATGTTAATTTAAAATAAAATTCAAATTCTTCAGTTTTTCGTTTTATTTAATTGCTAAATAATTATATTTCTTATAATTACAGCTAGATATTTTTTTTTCTCGAAATGACGAATTTCTATTTAACGAGATTCTATTTGGAATCTTCCGACCAGTGTTGATCATTATAAGATATTTATATCTAAATTATCAGATAAATAATCTATTATCCTTTATCTTATCTAGATGTATTAAAAAAGGTTAATTTGATGTATTATCTCAGATAAATAATTTTGTGTCATCAGTACTAAATTATTTAGATAAATTAATTCCTTTTTTTTTTTTTTTTTTTAGTGATAATAATAATTATTAGTTAGGTTAACTACCCACGGAGTACAGTTTTGTCAGATTGACGATACACATTTTAGAAATTTGAATGGTTTTTTCCAATAGTCTAGAAATAAACATTTTATTGTTTTGTGTATAATTTTTCAAAACAAAAGTTTTCTAATCATCATTTTTTTATTTTATTCAATGCAACTGGTATAGTGCGGTATAGTATAAATCAATATTATAGTAAAAAAATTATTTTTTTATTTATCTAGATAAATTGTATTTATCTTTATTTATCTTAACATGTTATTAAAAAAGTAACCCAAAAAGTATGATAAATTATCTTTTGATTTAGATAATTTTTTAGTTATTTTTGTTCGACATTATTTCCGACGCTCTGATGCTCCCCACTCGATTATTTGTTGTTTATATTTAAATTGATATTAAATTAAATGTGTATATTTGAATCGTGTATTTTCGTCGTTGGTTGATTGTCCTTTTCGGCGTTTTGGTTGTCGGTCGATTGACCCAGACCTCTTCATATTGCGACCTTCGCATGAACTGTTCTCTATTTGAAATAAGAAGAAACCCTTAATGCGCAACGACCCATTGACGTGACATAATATAACACTATATATAACGTGTTAATGTGGTAAAAATCGGTAGAATGTGTACCGCCAACAGGTGGCGCGGAAAAATTACTAAAGGAAGGGTAATTGAGGGTAGAACGTCATTTGACACTGACCGAGTGAATCCTTCTTTTCGTTTGAAACACCGAGTCAATAGCCAATGGGATACATGAGAATATAAGACGTGGAGGATTGAACGCAAATGGTGTTTGGATACCAACCCCTTTGCTCAGGAAAAAAAATCAAGAAAACTACAAAATATTATGTTCTATTATATTAAAATACACCACTAGAATTTTGGTGACAGTGACAAGAGTTGGATCAACTGGTATGTCAAAGGACAATTCGGTTAAGTTAGTTAGATTAACTTAGTGAGTATTCAATTGCTATGAGACGCACGTTTACGATCGGGTTTATGATTCGTTCATGGGTGTGTATTGGGGCTGAAGTGATGGGGTTGTCCCTTCCCCTTCTTGAACGACTGACCCCTAATGTCGACTTTGATTCCAAACTAATCACAAAAAATGTGTTAGTTTTACAATAATTGACTGTGAATACTAATTTGGATTAGGTTTGCAAAACTCGTTTAAAGTTATTTTCTAGACCAGCGATATTGTTCAATGGTACTTCAAAAAACAATTTCTAAAATTAAAAAAATATGTGTATAAGAGTAAGTGGAAATGAATTATTGAATAAAATCTGTGAAATATACTATAAACTAACAACTATTTTATGAATAGGGTTTTAGTCGTTTAGTCGTAACTCCTCGGTCATTAAGCATTTACTATGTAGGAGTTATCCCAGATTAAAAATATACTTAGAGTCCGCATATGTTTTCAAAATTACAGCGAAGTAATCAATGAATTTCAAATTCACTATATTTTAATAAATCACCAATCTTTTCTAAGCTGAAAATACTCTCTAGTTATTTACAAACAAATTTTTCACCCATTATATTATTAATTTATGCGGTTTCTGCGTTTGGGTCAATTGTGCTAAATTACATATAAATAAAATACAACTGTTCCAATCAAAAATTTTAATGATAATATTACATGTTCCCTGGTTCGAACGAAATGATACACTTCACACAGACTTCAAATCAAATCAAAGCAAATCGTTGCCACTAGCCTTCGTTGGCTCATACCAAGACGCTCCCAGGATACTCTTAAATTACGTTAAATAATATTATTATAATTATTACTGTAATTATTATGTTTCCTAAAGGTTATTATTACTGAAAGTTCATATTATAAATCGTTGACCAATGTTTTAACATACAAATTATAATTTAAGCTCTTCTCGTTGTAATTCGAAAAAATTGCAATCTTTTTTATCTTTTATTAAAATGAAAATTATACTGCGTTATCGCTAAAGTTTAAACGGGAAATAAAACAAAAAAATAATCATAACCGTAAAAATGTAGATGCTACAAACTTAACATTTTTCAAATAATAACCTAATAGTGATTAAACAAATTAAAAAAAAAATATGTAAATATCTCTTTATTTTTATAACAAAATAATAATAAATTAAACAAAATATTTTTGTATACTAATTAAGGATTCACTATTGTTTTTTCTTCGTCTTTGTTCAACTTTCATTGATATAAATTCGATTAGCCATATTTTTACGCATTTGAAGTAAAATATTCAGCTCAAAAGTCTCGTATTATGTAAAAAGTAAAATCATTTTCAATTTCTATTTTTAAAGTTGAAAATTTTAAACACTTTAAAAACTTATTTATTATAGGTATACGTAAATTTCAAGTTTTAAAAAATACTGCAAAGCGAATTTCTGAAATTCGTGAAAAGCAAAAATGAAGAAAAATTAATATTTTTTATTAAAATGAGATTTTATGAAAATTGCTTCAAAAGCACCTCCCCTTATTTTCAAAAATGAATGAAGGGATGTCCTTAAACTCTGTCACGTCGTCATCCATCGGTGAGGTCGAAAATTATTTAGTTTTTACAAATTTTTAACCAACTAAATTTGTTTTACATCAAAATTGCCAATGTTTATTTTGAGTTATGTACACGAGGAAAAGAAACTAGTAAACAATGTAAAGTATATATAAAAAATATACGGAAATTATTATGATCGAGAACGGACGGAACAAAAACAATCGACCGACAACGAATGACTGACTGACTGACTAAGCTCAGAGGTGATGCGCGTTTCAATAATTACCTATAATAATAATTATTATTTAGTTGTGGAATGGGTGGCCGGTCACGTCCAGCGCTTAACTCGTTTCTAGATTATCCTCGCGTGCGTGGCGGGATGTGACGTCATAGAATTTCCTCAGACTCGGTGGCCACGCAATTAAATGCACACAGAAATATTAACAACCTTTAATAGTAATTATTATTAGAAATAGGTATCGAGTGCCGAAAAAATATAAAATAATCAATCGCGACGACCGTGTTAATAGGATTCCAACGCGATGGGTGTTGTAAGGAGTGAAAAAAATTTCGCTATACATCGCACCACGGGTATTTTTCGGTCTTCGGATGGGTTGCTTTTGGTGGGCGTGTTGAATTCTAAAGAAACGATAAATCGTTTCTCCAACAAAACGATTTTGAGCCCAATGTCAGTTAATACACAAGTTATATATTGTCTCAGTTTAATAATAAAATATACCAAAAATTATGCGATAACACAAAAACATTGTGAAAAGGGGGAAAAAAATTTCGCTTATTCAAAGTTATATTTCACAAAAATATTCTTCAGTTTATATAAGACAATTTTATATATTTCATTATAAAAATGTATTATTTACTCGGCCAGATTTATATCTCACTAGTAACTATGTAACAAAAAAAAGCCGGACATACTTCACACGACGGGTGGTATTCTCTTGACGGGCGTATTACATTTTAAAGAAACGATAAATCATTTCTTCAGTAAAACGATTCTGAACGAAGGAAGTTATAATATAAGAAAAAAAAAAAATGTTCGAAAAATGTCCAAAATTTTTTTTCACATTTTCAAAATTTTCTTATGCCAAAAACTTTTTTATAGGATTTTCTATCTATGTTTAAATTTTCATAAAATTCTGATCAAAAAATTATGGTTTTTGAGTCGTTTTTGTCAAATTTTGGGTAGTTTTTTCCAAAAAAAATATTGAAGAATTAAGAAATTCAAAAAATGACCTCTCTAAAGTACAATCTAGAGGCAAATCGGGTTTCAAAAAGTTATTGATCGAAACTTTTGGACAAGTATTTCTATACGAAAAGTTGTACATAGAAAAAAAAAAAAAAATAAAAAAAAAAAGAAGAAAAAAAAATAAACATCATTGTAAAAACATTAGCTTCTTTACTTCATTCAGAATGTAAAAAATGATGGGAAAAATAATGTTACAAAAAATTATTTTCACATATTACGAATTTTCTTTCACCAAAATATTATTATTATACCAAAATAAAATTGCTGTGTGATTGTAAGTAACTACAAAAAAAAAAAAAAAAAAAGCATTTAATTTAAAATACGAAACGATTGTTATTTACCGTGTAAATCGAAAACTTTTTGAAATAATCTACATCCACACGTTTAAAACGTGTCAAAAAAAAAAAAAAAAAAGTTCATAGAATACTGTTTCACTCCCTCACACCCCGTTAAAAATGACGTCCTACAAACCCAGTAAATTATGACATATTATTGTGTATATACTCACAGTACAGAAAACTCGTTTCGGCCCGCTGCCGATTTACAACAACAACAACAATAATACGTATATAATATTATAATAATATTATTAACGTCACGTCGTCGTACGGTCCCTCGCCGCGCAACCGAGAGAAGACACTGGCTCGAGCGCGTTACGATTAAATCGATTCACAATGGTCACGAGACGACGACGACGATATTATTATTACTGTTAAAAAAATCGCGCCTGTCGACGAGTACAGACGACAGCCGCGGTGATCGTGTTGCGCGTGCTGTGTACCTACACGTTAACGTACGAGCACGTACAGGGTGTTCGTGGGAAAAAAAAAGAAAGTATTTTCACGTTCAGAAAATAGTAAACAGTTTCATTTGGTCTCATACATTTGGGAAACGGTTTTATTCTCGTACTCGAAATGCTCGGTGAATCGAGTTCAGCCGGAAAGTTCCTCAGAAACTAACGTTCATGTTAGGTACGCATTAACATGTAAGCTGATTCGATGCAGTTTCAAACGGATTTATCATTTATGAATAATTAGTAGCGAAATACGCGTGGATAACGTACCTATTTCTGTTTTAATTAAGGAAAAGTCAGAAACTGGAATCAAGGTATAAAAAGATTTGTTGTTTTATTTTTATGTTTTTCTCATGTTTAAAAAGTGATATTCGTTTTAAATTGTAAAAATAGATAAATTATTCATCTAGACAAAAGCTTCATATATTTATCTGATCCAGATAAAAACTAAAATTGTCATGTAGAGGAATTTATCTAGATTATTAATTTAATAAAAGCAAAATCTGCACTCGATAGCAAGAAAATAAAAAAATTACATATTATGTAGTGCCTATATTCATTAAACTTAGACCCTCCATAGTATTCTTTAGTAAGTTTTTGTTTATCGGAGTACTGTCAGTGGGTTTCTCTATTCATGTTACCATGTTAACTTTAAGCTTATATTATTATTTTCGTTTTTTATAAAAACATAAATTTGTATAATTCAAATAAAATTCTTCGTTTTGATTATTTGTTATTATTATTATTGATTATTGTTTATTAAATACTTAGTCTGAAAAGTTTTATCTCGTTTTCATCTGGATAAAAATTATTTTTATTTTTCTACCATCTAGTTGAATCTAAAAAGTAATAATCTAATAAAATAATCTTTGTCCAACTTATATTAATTTCATGTGCTTTATATCTTTATCTAAAGACAACACCGCTACCTAAACTGTATTATAAAATAATATTACTCGTCTAGAAAAAACAAATTTCAAAATGGTTAGTTTTCGTTCTTTTCGCGTTTCAAGTGCACTTCGATGTGCACTTTTTGCTCTCTACGGCCCGGCTCTTCCCATGCGACGAAAAAAAAAAAAAAAAAAAATTAAATAATATTAATATTAAAGTACCGAACACGTTGTAATAGTGTTATGTGAAAATCGCGAATCGATTCCGTCGAGGAGTTTTCGTAAACGTTCTGTATTCAATAATTTTGGCACACCGATCGTAAGCAATCTCGGCGACGTGTGTCCGGAAATAGAACGATATTCGAACGGCGGGAGGATGGGAGAGAAATAGGGGGGGGGGGTGCGAAGCAAAACCGAAATAATTTGCCAACATATAGGCTTTTGCTTCGACCGTCTGATTTTTACGCGGCCGGTGTACATACTACACATAGTTTAAATTATTATGCGTTAAATATTATATATAGGCTATGTCGAGCGCGTGGTAACTGTCGGTCCAAACTTTGATACGCCAAAGGCACGTACACACGTATACTGTGCGTCACGCGCGTGCGGAGTTCTGGACTTTTATTATTATATTATTATTGTTGTTGTTATTATTATTGTTACTATATCGTTATGTTCAACTGTTATTGTGTCGATTCTCCCGACGACGCCGAGTGCTCGTTGTGTACGTAATATAATACGCTATGTAATGTGGTGCAATGTTTTCCATTAAACACAAAGGTCTGCCGATTTGAGGGGGGGGGTTCAGATTTTAGTTTCCGAGTGGAGTGAAGAAACTAGTGTTTTTACAATGACGTGTTTATTTTTATTTCTTATTTTGTCCTGTAAATACTTTTTCCTATGAAAATACTAGTCCAAAAGTTTCGACCAGCAACTTTTTCAATCACAATTTTTTATTAGGTATTTTTCTTTGGTCATTTTTCGAAATTCTCAATAGGTTTTTAACGGTTTGGGAAAAAAACTATTCAAAATTTGACAAAAATTCCTCAGGAACTATGTCTTTTTAGAAAAATAACATTATAGTTGTTGAAGTTATGGTTTTACAGGGTGATAATGTTCATCTCACCTCACAATAAATTTCTAAATCAAGTTTTAGTTGTCACGGTGGTGATCATCATAACAAATACATAATGCGTATACTTCGTAGTCCTCGAACAAAATCACGTACACCGTTAAAGCCGCTGGAATTAAGTACTCCATTAATTATATTACACGCAAGGGGTTGATTATACCCTTTATGCATCCAGTGACGCGTACAGGAATTACTCATCACGCGAGAAATATGTAAATTTAATTTTAAGGTGGTTAATATTTTTATCTCGAATAGTTAACAAACGATTAAAGCGGTTAAAATAAAATTTGGAAGGGGGGCTGCTTCGAGAGTTATGAGCAATATTTATTTTAGGAACCTATCGTTTCCGTGAATATCGACTCCGTTAGCACAGATAGTCTAATAAATTATCTTATGATTTTGCCACCAACAATTTTTAAAATCTGAATGGAGCGAAGAAGCTAATGTTTTAACAATGGTGTTTTAATTTTTTTTTTTTTTTTGTATGATTATGTGTATACATTCTTGTAAAGAAATAATTTCGATAATTTCGACCAGAATCTTTTTAAATCACAATTCGTCTCTAGATGGTACTTTTAAAAGGTAATTTTTTGAAATTCTTGATAGTTTTCTAAAAACCTGAGAAAACTACACCCAATCTTTGGAAAAAACTCTTCAACATATTATGGCGAAAAAAGACTCGAAGACTATCTTTTTTTAAACTTTATGAAATTTTAAATTATAGATAGTCAATAATGTGAGAAATATTTTGGTGCAAGATAATTTTGAAAATGGAATTAAAAAAAATTGTGTACATTTTTTCCTAATACTATTCTCGTTAAAAATATTGTGTTAATGTGATTTTGTAAACAAAGAATATTATAGTATATTTTCACGTAAAACTCCATGTCTTCATTGTAGTATATAGTATTGTATTTCAAATATAAATATAAAATATTATACGTAAAGTTTATATATTTCCCAACAGAATCGATAGATTGTTATTAGACTACCTTTATTGGCGGAACCTAAGTATCTTTTCCTTTATTCTAAAACGGTCCGGCCGAATAGACGAACTCCTATTTATTTTGACCGTCAATTAAATACTATACGTACTTAAAAACTGTAATTGGATAATGCTCAGGTACTCGATCTCAGCATCCTCGAGACTTTCAAGCGTTTTTATTGGATTTATAATAATAAATAATAGATAATGCTATACGTGCTCGACGTGCTATAGATATTATATTTTAGACTATCATTATTATATAAATATCGTGTTATGTTTTCAGTCGTATAACAATATTATATCGTTTATTCTGGTTTACACGTGTATTGCGTTTTGAAGATGCAAATATGACACTTGCGAATAAACTCGAGATAATAAGCAAAAAAAAAAAGTAATTATCACATAATTATTATTATTATTATTATTGACGACACCGTATCACGAATTTTGTTGTCTTATCTACGAATGGCATTAAACACTTTTTAATCCTGCTTTTTTTTTATTTTATGGGACAAATTACGAATCTCTATAAAACTCGGCTTTTAACCAATTGCAATGTTTTCTTACGTATTCATACTTCAGTAAATCCGCAATATGTGACCGGTGCGGCGGTGTGATGAATAATATTCATACGACAGTAAATAATATAATTATTATTATGTTTATGTGACCTGTAATGACTTATGCGCACTTGAGCAAAGCCTAATTATTCTATTTTGGTGTAACTATCAGTCTCGGACCAAGAGGACTGAGTACGTTCGATACTGAGTAAAAAATATCATCATTAAAAGTGCTACAAGGGGATACTATACACCGTTTCACAACAGAAACAACCCAATGCAATAGCTCTAACATAACTTTTTCTAACGTGCCTATTAGAGTGTTTATTTATTTTCTATTGGCTTATATTTTAGCACTGGACTTAAAAAAGATTCTTCCAAAACTGACATTCGAACTTTTCAAGTTTTTCGAATTAGTCCAAGCATTGAATTAATCTTTGCAGAAAAATCCAGTATTCTAGATTCTATATAATATTCTAATGTACCGAGAAATATTGATTTAATTGAATTGAATAAATGGATTCTTGATAAAAAAAATCAACATTTTATCACAGTTTCAACTTTAAATGTAATTAAGAAACATTTATGAATAATTTTGGCTAATGATAATATTTATTTACCTCATAATATTTGAAAATCTCTCATTCAAGCTTTTGAAAAAGTACCTACTGGTTCAATAAAATGTTCAGATTTGCAGAGCTACCATTCCCTGTTTAAGGCTTATTTGGAAAAAATTGAATGGAAGATTTTTTGAATACTCATTTATTTAAAATTATGTTAGGAATTTCTCAATGACGTTTCTAAATCGGTATCGATAGAGTTAACTTTTTTCGTGCCAAAGTTTCTAAAAAAAAATTGAGTTTACTCAATGAGCATGAAACACTCTTAGAAAAAATATTTTATATAAAATTTGTCGAAACCCCGAAGCAAAGCAAAAAACAATAATGTGCCTACATAATAATATTATCTATCGTACACACAGATGCTACGCTTGTGCACGTGAAACCGACCACATAATCCGTTCGTTCGCCTATGATTTATATATTATTAATAATGACAATAATAATAATAAAAATATTATTATCATAATTATTTTTATTTTTATTATCGCTGTTCCGGTGGCGGCGGCGTCGAGTGTGCTCGAGAGATAACGGGCGAGACGGCATCATAAGCCGACGTTCGCTCGATGTTTACACGCCGCAATGACATCGTTCGACGAAAACCTACACGATAATAATATACAGGGTGGTTCACGTGAATAGGGCCAAAAATAGACGAAATTTCCTCAACGCTGAATGGGAGGTTTAGATAAGCTTATTAGGTTCATCAGATAATGCCATTTAGTTACCACCATGGAACAGTGCATTTTCAATTTCCGTGTATTCGAATACGACGCATATATTGTGAAAAACAACGAATGTTCCCAAGTCACCCTCGATTCACATTTTGGGGATGTACATTGGCCAGCTAGGTCACCTGACTCGACGGGTCGTGACTTTTTCCCTTGCGCACACCTTAAGTCACGTGTTTATACGCCAAAATGTACGTCATTTTGGACGAACTTGAGGATGCAGTAAGAATGGAAATCGCATTAATTGATAAAAATTTACTACTTTCAGTGCATTCGCTCATTTTTTTTTTGGACTGAAGCGTTACGATCAATACGAATGTCAATGCTCCGTGTTATCAAAAAAAAAAAAATGTTTTTAAATGTTTGTACGTCTAAAATATACTGAGTAATTTCCATCTTTTTTTGGCCTTATTTCCGTGACCCACCCTGTATTATTATTATAAAGCGTATGCGACGAGATTATGCGCCAATCGATAATTTTAAATTGGGGAAAAAAAAACATTGCGCACACACGCATTGCACGGTGAGTCGCGATAACGAAACGTTTCTTTTTTTTTGCGGTGGTGTCAATCTCTTCCGAGTCTGGGCAATTATTGAAAAAGACGTCTTATGGATTATCCGCATCACTGGAAATAGATTTTTTTTTTTTTGACTTATCCGATACAAATACTTTTACGACTTAGCTTTTTCGGTCGTGGAACATCCCGTGGGACGAATTTACGACACGAGAACGTCGTCACGCGAAAAGGCGGAATAGAAATCACTCTTTTTTTCGGTTGTTGTTTTTTTTTTTTTTACAGCAAGAAATTTTACTTTACGAAAACGTCTAAAAATGACGTGGGTTACGTTGCCGACGAAAATTTCTCGTACAACACATAACTCTTAATTAAACATACGTATACAGCACGTTCGTACCGTTATAATGTTTTAGATTCCGAGTGGAGCGAAGAAGTTATCAGTCGCATCCCAGTGGTACGTTAAAGAGGTAATTTTTAAAACTCTCAAAAATTTTCCCAAAAATATGGAAAAACTTCTGAACAATCTAATAGAAACGGTTAAATATATCTCAAATGAAATTTCCGTGAAATCGATTTCATTAATTTCACTACCTATACTTCCAAAGATTAGAGACAAGATAATTTTAACTATTATCATATTAACAACAGAGTAATAAAGACGCAGAAAAATTTTCAATTAAATTCAACCTCTTTTGGGATAAATATAGAAATTTGAAACTACCTAGTGTTTTGTAAGTTTTATCAAAAAATATTTTGAATTCTTGATTAGCTGAAAATTTAACATAACCTCAATCATATAATATTATATCTGATGTACCTGAAATATATCAAAACAGGATTATAGGTATAATATTTTGATATTTAAAAAGCTCATAAATTATTATTATTTTTAGTAATTAAACGCTAAATTTGCAAAACACGAATTAGCTGGTATTAAATATCCAATCAAGATATTATTGATGCTATTAAATAATAACGAAAATGAGACTGATATTATTCGTAAAAGAAACAATTAAAATTTTTGTCTTAAAATAAATAAAACATTTTCGAACATTCGCGTTTATTAAGGAGAGCAGTTACCCCACCCTACCCTGCCTCACCTTGGCAACGCCCTAGGCTAGGCATGATATTTATACACTTGTGTTATCACTATACCTGTTACAGTTTTGATTTTAGTTTTCAGATTTTAGCTGTCATAAAGTTCGGTATAACATGAAAAAATTTTTATGACTGATGCCACGATGTCTGCAGTGTGTTAGTATTGGAGGCCTATTATTTGTAAGTGGTTGATTATGTGCTGTATGCTGTGTGTTGTGTTTCAATCTCGGTTCTTAATTGATGTGTGCCTTATTTATGATATTTTAATGACCATTGCAGGTATAGTATTGTGCAGAGGTACGTTTTCCTAGTCTTCTCATTATTAATATTAGGTTTTTCCCATTAATTAATCTCTCCTGATTCCACCGGAGAATTTCAAGGGTCTTCTAGAGTATTTTTCTTTGTGTTACCAAATATATTAAAATATGTTGAACGATTTAAAATATTTAATTAGTTACTTCAGTGATGAACAATATTTGATGTTTCCTTAATGTCTTTGGTGGGTTGTTTTTGAGTGTTTCTTGGGGTTTCCCAGTTGGAACCTACTTCGCCTGATTATGTAAGTGTGAGATGAATTTTTAAGACATGAAAAAATATGATATTGCTCTTTTTACGTCAGCAACCGGGTCATTTGAGAATTGTATATATTTTTGAATTTCAAGTAAGTTTTACTGACGAAGGCTTTGAGTTCTTTGCAATTTGTTTCATAGGCGATAGAATTCCGAGCTAAAATCGCTTTTATAGTATCACGTCAAAACTATAACACTTTTGTAACCAATGTGTTATAAACTTATAAATAATGATGGATTATTATGTCTCAGTCGACCGAACAAAAATATAAAAATAATTTATTACAAAATTAATTATTAATATTTTTCTTGAAAACGAGTAGAATCATGATACAATTTATTAATAAAGTAGGTAAAATCAAAAAAAAAAAATCGTTTATTGACATGAATTACTACGTTGAAAAGGGGTGGAACGAGAGTATTTTGCCCAAAAACGACCTTCCTATTTTCGGCTTTACTCAAACATTATTGTTTTTTTCTTCCCACATTTTTACATTCGACATTTTGGGATCCATGAATCAAAGATAGTTTAATAAAGGCATTAAGCATTATACAGCAAGCACCAGGAGGAGGTGGCTTACATTAATCTCTAAAAATTGGAATTTTTCTGTTTATTGAAATAACTACGTGTATAGATACACGTATTGGCTATATTTTATCATGGTATCGCTAAAAAAAAAAAAAATAAAATAAATATTTTCTTTGCTTTGTTTTGAGTTATTTTTCTGTATCAACAATAATACACTTCATTTTCATTTTTTAGTTTTTAGTGATATTTTTGATATTTTACTTGGTTTTTCAATCAAAAGAGATCATTTTTTTTCGAAATTATACATTTCAATAAACGTATTTTCAGTTTGTTGTCAATCAAATTTTCAAAGTAAATATAGGTAGACTGATTATGATGACGTGACGTTCATTATTTATTTTACAATCATGTCCTAATTTTAAGCTTTTATTACCGGTAGATTATGATTTGTGATTAATTTTTAGTCAATCACGACTTTGATTATTGTTTAACGAGACTAAATGTCAATCAAAATTTCAAAATTTAAATAGGTACTGATATAACTATATGTGAGAATTTATAGTAATACATAATAAATTTATTTATTTTTTTCATATTTTGTTGCTTTTATTGCATATCTTTGGCGCATATTCAGCGATATTCAAGGTTATACATATTAAAATGCATATTTATATAATTTTAAGTGCTATAAAATTCTAACCCTGGTCATAATTTTACAACTTACAATTTATATATTGTTATAACCTAATAAGAAATGCGAAAAAGTCTCACGCTTCCAAAATGTGAAATTCGAATATGTACGAAAAGGTTTAAACCGCTGGATAGGGGGTGTCTGGATCAGAATTCCTCACTTTCAGAGCTGTGTCACCGACAACAGTCAATTCAATATTTCATCCGAACGCGTCACGGAGTTCGTCGTGTGTGGGGGTGACGTGTGCGTTTTCCCAGCGGCGGTGGTAAACTTATCGGGAGGGGGGAGGGGGGGGTTGGTGGGAGACGTACTCAGACGCGTCTGCAACTGCGGCTGAATCGCGTCAACGCGGGCGGCCGCGATAAATCCGCGGAGGCCGTATAGCCGTATACACGCAATGTGACAAAGCGAAGGTCGTGGTGGTGCACCGCCGCCGCCGCATCCGCCACCCTACCGTCTCGCGCCTATCCCAGTGACCCAGATACGGGAACACGTCGTCGTTGTCGTCGGCGTGCAGTGGGGCGTCCTGGAGTTTTTTTTTGTACTTTTTTCCGCCTTTTTCCGACGCACAAATACACACACATTATCTGTTCATTCGAACACGTTACTGTTTTTAAGCACTCTCCCCGACGTGATCGATTTTGGGGGAAAACGACAAAGTTCATACCGCATTAGTGAACTATAAAAATATATACTACCTATGTGTAATAATAATAATAATAATAATATTTGTATCAAGCTTACTTGTGCCGTGGCATTTGTGGCGAACCGTACACTGCCCGACGACATCGGATCACACGCGCGAAAATCCAAAACGAAACACACGAGGAGGCGAGAAACCGTCGGAATGAAAGTTTTTCGTCGATACTCGAAAGACAAAACAAAAAAAAAAAATACTCGAAAAATAAATAAATATTACTCGCAAAAAAAAAAAAAAAAAAAAAAAAAATTAAAAAAAATTAAAAGACAAAAAAATTAAAAAATAAAAAAACAACACCTGAAATATAAAAATTACTCGCAAAGAAAGTTACTCGATCTCACCGCACACGCACGCGACACGACGACGACGCCTTGTTCGCGCGAGACGGACGACGACGATATTTACACTCGACGGCAGAGGAGATGATCGCTACTATCGCGCACGCACACACACACACACACACACAACGCTCTCGGGCCCGCGCTCGGTCTCGGCCGACGACGATACGACATTGTAAGTCCGCGGCGGCGGCGGCAGCTGAGGTGGTGCCACTCCACGCACAACCCCTCCTCACCAACCTACCACCACCCGACGACGGTGGTCGATTTTTCCGCTACGGGGCGCGCGCGCGAGCCTCCCTTGCAGGCGGCGGCCGTGGTGCGGAGGGTATATTGATTGTCTCCGCGCGCTGTGACCGGCAGACGTGACGCAAGACGGCGAAATACTACGTGGGCGCGGGTACGCGCCTGCGCGCCAGCCAGTTCGCCGTTCGGCGATATTGATTTTCCAGCGCCGCCGCCGCCGCCGCGTGCACCTAGGTCGAACTCCTGCCCTCACTTCCCCTCACGCCCCTTCCCCCCCCAACCACCCCGCCTGTACACACGTCTACCTCCATGACCACCGTGTAACGTATATAACTCGGTCGCGGTGCCACCAGGCGGAGCGGTCGTCGGCCGCGCGGAAAACCGTTCGGAAAAACTCGTCCGCGCGCGTGCGCGCGCCACGACTTCATGACGCACCCCAAAGTCTCGCCGTACGCAAGACCGTTGCTAAAGGTACGACGCGCCGCTGCTGCTGCAGTGGTAGTGTCGTCCTCCGGCTCACCCGCCGCACACTCTCCACCCTGTCTAGGCCGATTCAATTGACACACTCACAATAGTGCGCGCGCGCACACACACGCGCGGAATATTCCACAGAGTATTAGTACCTACTACATGACGTGTGAAGTCAGAAAACCCGACCGCCACGAATCGTTCCCCCAAACCGTTGTTTTCAACTTGTAACCGACTTTTTGATTATTTTTGTAACTTTAATGTGTTCTCGGACGATTGTGAATTTCACCCTCATAGAGTCAGAGATCGGGTGGTAAAAAGAATTTAGTGAATTGTGCCCAACAAATTTTAATCAAAAAATATAGCAATATTACGAAAACACCACGAGGAGACGGCTATTATTACCCTTTCAAATGTGGGTACAATGAGGAAAAAATTTGGGGGGCCAACTTGTTTATAAGATTGATTTAATCCCCCCCCCCCAAAGAATACTGACCTTACGAAATTTTTAAAAAATCTGGAGAAAGGAATTTTGAATGGTATTGGAGGCATAACCCCTCCCATATTGCGCCTATATTTCTAGAAAAGTTTTCCTTTGTTTTTCAAAAGTGTTCTTTTAAACTCAAAGTCAATTTTACTAAAATTAAATAATAAGTTATACCTAAAAGACTTATGATTTAAAGTTATTATACTGTATCATTGAAATCATGTGACATCAGTTTTATATATTTATTCATGCTAATACTAATGTTTCTAAATGTTCCTTACTTATTAAATTCCTTTTAATTTGTAACTAATTTCAATAACATTAAGCATGATCAGTAAGTTTTTATTAAATTGGGATAAGCGAGTAAGATATCAGACATATTTCAACAAGGCGAATACGCCAAGATTATAAAAAAATATTGTATTAGAAATAAGTCACAGCTGTCACTGACGTTCAAATACGCGGAGGCGTAAGAATAATAACTGAGTGTAACAAAAATTGTAAAATAATATCCGAGCCAAAGTGGGGTTTCGACCACGCCCGTTTTGAGTTGCTGTCAAAACAAAAAAATTACGAACTCATTACCAGTGTTGAACAAAGATTAATTAATGATTTATCTAGATAAAGATAAAGATAATTGAACAAAATTTTTTCTAGATAGAGATAATATTTTAAGAAATTAAAAAGACAAAGATAATGATAAAAGATAACTACAATTTATCTAGATAAATAAAAAGGTAATTTAGCAATTTTTCTCAAAAGAAAATCGAGAAATTACGAATTGCATACAAATGGTTCGGCGTATGGTACGGCCGTACATACATTAATAATTATTACATAAATAATGTGTTAATTCTATAGACAAATTATTAATATTATTAAGTTTCTGAAAAATCCATAAAAAGTTCATTTGTATTTTTATATCTAATATAATAGTTATGGTAGTACATGTATTTGTGAAATTGTAAATACTGTTATTTATTATTTTTACCTACTTGGCAGTTCTCATTTATTATTTATCATTAATAAAAAAAAAAAAATGATTTTACATCACATTTGTTTAAGGCGATTAGCCTTTTTTAATTATGTTAGTTCACTTTTGGACATACCAGTTTTCAGTTTTCATTTTTAATTGATACATATTTTATCTTTGACATTTTCGAGAGGTAATTTTTCAAAATTCTCAATTGTTGGGTCGTAGGTACGCCGCACGCATCCCTGCACATGTTTACAGAAATTATCGATTTATCAGTAATGAAGGCTTACAGCAACTTAGTTTTTCAATCACATCGTTACTCGTTAGTATATAAAAGTTACTTTTTAATAATTGTAGTCGCAACCGTGCTTGATCAGTTATTATTATTAACTTACTAGGTTTGGTTGGATTTTTTTTTTTTTAGTTGACATTACTTTTTAAGTGGATGACGATTAATATGTAAAAAATTATTTACCCACTCACACTTATTTTCGAAGTCAGGTCTCGTGTACCCATAATTTGTTTTGTAGACGCTTACCTAGAAAGTATTCATTCACAACTTTT
This sequence comes from Stegophylla sp. TES_Ste_2020, assembly GCA_025469315.1. Classification (NCBI taxonomy): domain Eukaryota; kingdom Metazoa; phylum Arthropoda; class Insecta; order Hemiptera; family Aphididae; genus Stegophylla; species Stegophylla sp. TES_Ste_2020. The sequence goes on along the minus strand of JAIPRM010000271.1, from coordinate 7,715 downwards.
TTTCCTTCAAATTTTAATACGCTTATTGGTGCATGCATATGCGGCCCCATTCGTAAGTTATTTGTTAACCGGTCTCAATACAATCATCGACTGGCTCAGCTTTGCTTTGAAAATAAAAAAATGTCCATCGAATTGTTGTGCAAAATAACATCGGATGGGTTACGAATAAAATAAAAATATATTTGGCATAGGTCAGTTCGCCGGGTGTTGGCTGGACGAGCGTAGCGACCTATTAGGGAATACGTAAATTATTCAAAGTTGATATAAATGTACTTGTTTAGAAACCTATCCGACGAGGCTTCGCACAACAAGTCAGATTTGTAAAGTAAAGCGGAGTCGACCGGTGAACTGACCTACGCGAAATTAATTTTTGAGTGCAACATGACTAAGCTCGGTACGCAAAATCACACTGCATGATGAACCATTTATTTATATATCATCTTCACATATGTGATAATTCGTCATATAAAATCTTTAAATTGCTCTCAAATCCAAAGAGTTTTGCATTAATTAATGTTTTTCAACCACCAAAATTTTGTAAAAACATACCTACGCGTCATAGTTGCAATAAAAATATGGTTCTCCATTTGATTTTTAAAATTTAACCCCCAAAACTAACCCTCAAACTCTATGGCTCAGGATAGTTAAAAAATATGAAATATTTACATGTCATTTTACGTTTTTCCTCTTGTAAAGAAAATTTCGTATTATACATTTTACTTTATTTCGAATATTTATATAATATAAATGCTGTAACATAAATTTTGAATTATCCTGTATACCTATCATAATATTATGCAGTATTAGAACGTTTGCAGTGAATTGAGCGTAAGTTGCAAGTACCGTGTAATAACAACCACTTACCAATAAACCGCCGCTGCCACTACTCAAGCGTGAACCGTTGAAATTGCTATTTACTGCTATCACCGTTGCCACCCCCGCTTACAGTCGAATTGTTTCTCTTCCATACTCATTCATAAACTACATTAATTAAACATTCGTTTTGAACCCGTTTCCCGAGAACCGATCTTCAAGTCTCGTCAGATCGAGCACAAACCACTTAACCCCTCTGCAGCCCTCATTTTATTTTCCACAAGTAGCTACGCTATTTTAAACCCATAATGATTTTTTACTTGTTAAATTTTTTGAACGCTTGGTGATCTACTGTAAAACAACCCTTATAATGCATGAATTCAATTTCATCTTATTATTTCCAGAATAAAACATTTATTCGAGGTGAAAATATGTTTAAATTTTGTTGGAAAAATGTTTGTATGAGAAAAAACAAAGTATCTGTAGGCTCAAAAATTATTTTAATTAATTGAATCATTAATGATACATGTGCGCTAGTGTGTAAATTAATTTTAACACGATAATTATGTACACTGGGTAAAAAAAGTTTAACTAAAATTGTGTTTTCTTCGAATAAACTTTTCGTTGTATAAATGAAACTTTAAATTAAAATCTGAATAATGTAGTTGATTGATACATTGAATATTGATTATAAAAATAATTTAACATCATTGCGCTGAGTGTTACTTGATACATAAGTTATTTTACGAAAAAATTATTTAATGCGTCCACATATCATTTTGTTATTTAAAGAAAAAAAAAAATCGTTCAAAGAACAATTTATTATGAGTGATGCAATCACAAAAAACATAATAAATAGTGTACTTAGTGGTGGTTTTTAGAGTCTAATATAAATTTGACCAGTCTGAGAGTATGAATATATTTTTCTGAAGATAATAACGTAATATTGTATATTACGAGTGTTAATCATACATAAAAATCTATGTTATTTTTTGGAAATAAAAACAGAATAAGAATTGATAAAATAAATGATAACATGGTATTTCGGAAGTAAGATATAAAAAATTATTTTAGGTTATTAAAAAAAAAAAAAAAAAAAACAATCACTAACGATTTCAAATCAATATTTAATAGTTAACAATGAAAAATATCCACCATTGTGAATCACTGTTATTTGAACCACAGATGATTCACCATGCAGTATAGGGTTAAAAATAATTTAGAACATTTTTGAGGATGTGAGTCACACACGATGGTTTCAGATTTTTGTATTCTCTTTGCACGATTTGGAAAAATAAAACTGAAACCAAGACACTTAAATACGAAATCAAAATTTTATAGATAACTATAATATGCGATTTGCTTCCACTGATTTGTAATAGTTATACCGAAATTTTTTCTCGAAGAATCGTCTCTAATTAATTCACATGCTCGAATAAACTTACATCAATAAGTACTCATTTTTCTCAATTATTAAATGGAAAACTCTGGACGTGTTCAAGCGAATATTCAGTGCTTAATCCATACTAACTCGTATGGTAGCGTTTTTCAATTAAGTGATTAGTTTGATAAATCATTAACTACCTTGTTCGTAGTACACTTTTTGAATAAATACACTTTTTTCATAATTCTCGGGTAGTAATGTCCTATTGGAAACACAAACTGAGTAAAAAGTATCAAACACACAGACGTGCGATCGTTATAGTCCTCGCATTTCTCACGTGGAGACGAAAAACTCGTTATATTGTTCTCTCTCTCTCTCTCTCACATACATACACACATATACAGGATGATTCAATGAGCATGTCACCTTCTTTGAAAGTAAAAATGCAAAAATTTGGATTATTGTTTATGAAATGTTTAAATTACTATAAAAAATACATTTTGCATAACTTGATTTTTTTCTGTGTCACCTTGAAAATGTTTTATAAATAATACAAACGTTTTTTTTTTTTTTTTACAAGTGGTAAACCCCTAATTAAACTGTGGATTTTTATTTGGGTAATTTTTCTGTGAATTTTGATGTACTTAAGGATAATAGTCTGTTGAACACATATTAATTTAGTTACCAGCGTATTACATAATTATTATTAATCTATGATAATACCAGCTGCTAATACCTAATTAATTTTTACAATATCGTATTGTAAAATATATTCACGTACATACATATGCACATTCTGACGAAACATCAAGTATGTAAATTCATAAAAATTACGTAATGTGTACCTAAATAAAAAAATATGCCCAAGAGATAATTATTATCCTTAGTACATCAATTTGAATAATTCAAAAACTACTACTTGTTCAAATTTCGAATACAATAAATAAAAATTAACAGTAAAATTATCCGAATAAAATTGCGCAATTAAAGTAAGTGGTTACTATTTGAAAAAAAAAATGTTTATCATCACAGGACATACTGTGACGTGGGAAAAAAAGTTAATATAGTTTCTCAAACATTTCGAAAAACAAAAACAAAAATAATCAATTTTTTTAAAATTTTTACGGCCAAAAATGGGGGTGAACATGAATCATCCTGTATGTGTGTACATGTACTCGTATATAGAATTCCCGAAAGTGCCATTCTATTAAAATATGTGGGTTGGTTGTTTTCCGTTGGAATTCGAGTGATTCGAAGAGTGTTCACACTAAAATGCGCACTTAAAACGATGCAAATGAGTTTTCTGGCGACCGTTGTGTGACGACGCGCGACTCGAGTCTCGAGAAAGCGCGTATTGACCGCGAGCAAACGTCAACGCCTCGAATCGATCCCGCGTACGAAAACACGTGATAAAACTGTTGTTACGTGTGGAAGACTAGAATAGTTTTAGTGTCGAAGCAAAAACCCATAAAACTTATCTTTGTTTCGCGGCATTATTAAACATTTTCGCTTTGATGCGCGTTCAGCAAAAACGACCTTTGTAATAATAGATAGGTACTATACACCCAGTTGATAATGGGAGAAAATTTCATGTTTCTATTGAATCACAATTTCGCTCTAAATGGTATTTTTGAAAAGTAATTTTTTTTTAATTTATCGTTAGTATTTCCAAAAATTTTACCGAAAAACTTATAAAACTAATATTTTATATAACTATTAAACATATTTACTCGAAATAAATTTGACAATAATTATTGTTGTCTATAATTACTGAACCTTCACTCTAGAATCGATTAATTGAATGAATGATTTATCGTTTCTTTATAATTCAACATACCCAACAAGACTATCCAACCCAAGTAGGGCGGATTTAGAAATGATAGAAGGGAGGGGCTAATTATAAAATTTTTAAATCCGTAACATAGAAACTAAAACTTGCCTTGGCCATATAGTATTTTGACATTTAAAGCTTTTACAACTGGAAAATGTCAAATATAATTTAAACTTCAAGTTAAACTAGGTTTTAACTGAAAAAAGTCTGTTTCGTAAAATGTCTTACTTTATAGGTTTTTTTTTTTTTTAAAAAAATTACTTTATATAGATTTTTTGGATTGTTTCACGGGCGATAAAAATACATGTGAAAAATTTTGTATATATTATCAGCTCATAAAATTAAAAACTTTATTAAAAAAAAAAAAAAAAACAAGGTATTTCCAAATTATTTTTTTGTTTATCCCAAAAGTGGTCAAATTTACTACACTGCACTATACTTTTGTTGAAAATGGGACGATCGCGAATATCTCAAATTTTTAGTACTATTAGTTTTGACATCATGACTTCGTGACTAAAAATACGGTATAAAATTATTTATTTTACAATTTTTGGGAAACTTGCGAGAATTAAAAAAAAAAACTGACCTTTTTAAAGAATTATGTCCTCTTATAAGTATTTTACACGAGAAACATTTTTGCTAAACGTACCGATTCTAATATGTTTTCAATTAGAAAAAGAGTTTCCAGAAAAAAAAACTTTATTGTAAAAGACTACGAATCATATTCCATCGACCATAAAAATTAATCGACATAATTCTTTAAGTCTTGTATTATAATATTTATTTAAATAACAAATTAAGTTAACTTATACATAATGTAATATTGCACATTTTAAATTTGAATAATTTTCAGAAAAATAAGACCCCACAGTCCTCCTTGTATCCGCCCCTGCACTCGAGGAGGAGCAAAGATACCCATCGAGGGCGAAGTATTTCCGGTTTTTTTTTTATTTCGTTTTTGGTACAAACGTACATCGCACACGAACAAACCTGTTACACGTAACGAAACCCAAAACGTTTTTTTTTTTTTTTTTCCCCCGATCATAGTATATAATATATTATTATTATGAGAATATGAAAACTACAATGAAACGATTGATTATTATATTATAGTAGTACCACCGCGTTACGTCATTTTTTCGACCCTTAGGCGCGCGCCCACGCTCTGTTAAAGTATTACGTATAGAACCTATATTTGCATATACACATAATATTATTATAGTGAACGGAAAAAGGGACGATCCTTGAGATTTATTGAACTCCGGGCGCTGTGAGCAAGTACACGTAAGTATTATATTATTATTGTGACGTAGTCGTGGTGCGAGGGCGTTTGCGTGCAGCAGCAATTTAATCGAGGCCGAACTCCCGAACTCGGCGGGTATTTCATTATTTAAAGGGCACCCCATATTGTATTAAACGTAATAACATATAAGCGTTTTGTCCGATAAAATAAACAAATACGTTTTTGAGGAGTTCAATACGTGACGTACACATATATTTTAGATTCCGAGCAGAGCGAACAAGCTTATGACTTTTTTTCAGTGATGTTTATTTTTTTATTTATTATTTATTTCTTCCCTTTCTGTGAACACTTATTCTTATACAAATACTCATCCAAAAGTTTCGATCAGTATCGCTATAGATCCGAATTCACACTCAGACGGCACTTTAAAGAGAACGTTTTTCAAATTTCTCAATATTTTTTCCAAAAACGGGGAAAATCTGTCGAAAAATTGACGAAAAACGGCAAAATATGCAATTTCCGTAAAATTTAAAAATGCTTTTTAACATAACTTCTAACACAGTGCAGCTAGAAACTTGAAACTTTCACCAACCACTAAAAATAGTTACGAGAATATTTCATAAAAATTTCAAAAATATTTGATCAATTTTGAGTTAAGTACAGCATTTAGAAAATTTCGGGAATTTCTCGTTTTTTGTTAACTTTTATGTAATTAAATTTTTTATTCTTGAATATTAAGACTTGAAAATTTAATATAATACTGGCATATATGTCTAATCGACCTAAAAAAATTTCGAAAATTGTTAGTCAACTTTTTTTTTTATAACCGTTTGAAGTTAGAATTTCGACGAAATTCGTTAGTTTTATTTAAAATTACACACTTTAACGTACACATAAGAAAATTGGTTCGACCGATTGTTTTGAAACTCTATAAATTTTAATGTATTGAAATCAAAATTCGAACGAGCAGTTTTTTAATTATTCAAATTGAATTATTAAGGATAATAGTCCCTTGGACACATTTAACCACCTACATATTACATAATAGTTATGAATCTACGCAATTAAACTTAAATCAGTAATATTTCGTCAAAATATTCATAATGTATATTATACGTAATTGTTATTTTCAATATTGCGAATTGATTAGGTATTCGCTGGCATAATAACTACTTACTAATGACTCATAGTTATTGCGTAATACCTTGGAAACAAAATTAATAATATAATATGCTCAAGAGACTATTATACTTAATACTTAAATTTGGATTATTTAAAAACTATTAGTTCGCTCATTGATATCAGTACATCAAAATCTATAGAAATATAACCCGAATAAAATACTGCAGTTAAAATGGGGGGTTTTCATTAAAAAAAAAAAAAAAAAATAAGTTTTTATCACTACAGAATATTCTTTAAGTGACATGAAAAAAAAGCAAAAACAAAAGAACAAACGGAAAACACAGTTTTTGTAAAAACTCGAACATCATTCTTACGACCAAAACAGGAGGTATGCATTCTTAATAATTCACTCTGTTAGGTTTCATTATTAATATTGGCAACTACTTTAATTTTAAGAATAATTGTGGCTATTATTTTTAATTGTATTAGATACTTAATTGTGTAATATTTACTTGCTCGATACCAGAACTCAACCAACCGTGTAGAAGCTATTTGCTATTTGGTTGAGTTTTGCAAATATTTTCCATCAAATGATTTTTCTTATATCTTTCACGCAAATATAAAGACACAATTATTATTAATATTTTTTTATTAAAATATACGTGAACCGTGATTTTGTACTGAGACTGAAATATTCGATAATAATAAAATATTATAGTGTTAAAATTTTTTCACTGTCCACTTTTAGAAAACAATAACGTGTCCTGCAATGTCCCTCATACGGTTTCAGTGTACGATAAACGTTAGAACGATGATTCGTTTTTACTTTAAACCGACAGATTTTCCAAAGTGTAATGATAATCGATCATCTTGGGTCGACGTGGGTGTTTGTATGGACTTTCGAAGTAGTTGTAAATAGATGGAATTCGGACATTTTGAACGAAAAGGGCTAGTAGGGTACTTTTCTGGACCCTTGGCAACAACCTATTCGGATAAAATCGATAAAGTTTCATCAGACATGTTATTTGGCAGCACTTTTGGACGGTATATCTGAGTGAAGTTAAAATATGTTAATAATAGGTAATGAGTAAAAATAAATATTTATCTTTAACTTGATCAAATTGAATTGAAAACTAATTAATTTTCTTTTGATGAATAATTAAAAAAGGCCGGACTACTTCGCACGACGGGTGGTATTCTCTTGACGGGCGTATTAAATGTTAAAGAAACGATAAATCATTTCTTCAGTAAAACGATTCTGAACGAAGGAAGTTAATAATATAAGAAAAAAAAAATTTTTTTCGAAAAATGTCCAAAATTTT